>JANHZU010181295.1:0-16078 GCA_032468055.1 Acrochordus granulatus
AAGAGAGGGAGGGAGGGGGGAGGGAAGGAAGTAAGGAGGGATAAGAAAGTGGGAAGGAGGGAGGGATGGGCTGGGGGTAAAGAAAGGACCTACAAGTGCTTTCCCCCCATGGCCTAAGTATGGCATCAAATCCACCACTCTTCTTGCATTCAAAGATGGTGGTTGAGGCTGAGCTAAGGGGCTACTACAAGTGTACAAGTGAAAGGGAAGATTTGGGCTTTCTGAATAATCAGTTTGTGCAAAGAGGAGTTTGGACCTAGTACAGTTGGTGTAATATGCCGCAAACTGGCTTTACGCCCCCATGAGAAGTTTAGCAACTTTCTATAAATTAGATTAACTGACTTGTCAAACTCACTGGGAAAGGCAGTTTCGCTCAAAATGGAAGCACCAAAAAACATGATGGCTAGATACCATCAAAGACTATATTGGCCAATGCATACAGATAGTCCTCGACTTATGACTAGAATTGGGACCGGAGCTTCTGTTGTTAAGTGAGGAGGTTGTTAAGTGATTTGCACCTGATTTTATAACTTTTTTGCTGCCTTTGTCGAACGAAACACCATGATTATTAAGTGAATCGCATGGTCGTTAAGAGAATCTGCCTTCCCTCATTGACTTTGCTTGTCAAAAGCCAGCTGGGAAGGTTGCCGATATGATCACATGAGGACCTGGGACACTGCAGCCATTGTAAATACATGCCAGCTGCCGGGCACCTGAATTTTGATCATGTGACTGCAGGGATGCTGTGTTGGTCATAAGGACAAGAAGCAATTGTAAGTCACTGTTTTCAGTGCCAACATAACTTTGAACGGTCACTAAACGAATGGCTCTAAGTCAAGTACTGCCTGTAAAAAAACGGAAAGAAGCTGTGCAGGATTGGAAAATGTGGAGAGAACTGGTCTATAAAATTGCTGAGAATCAGACACAATTGAATGGATGGCGTCATCATAAGCCAGATTAAGGTTCAAGTACAGAATTTATGTGTGGATGGAGGAATGGACAGACATACAGACATTTATTTATGCATGCATGCTTCCATGCTGCTCCATTCCAGCAGCATTCCTGAGCTGCTTATTTCCCTTTCTTCAGCGGAAGGGTTAAATTATATACGAACAACATAATTAAAGAGAAAGCGACGGTACAAAATAACAGAATAAAATAACCATCTACATTTTATAATACTTCCTTTCTGCTGACTGCACACTTACCGAATAACTAACGCCGCTATGTATTACTGTATTGATGTTGCAAGGATACTGAGAGCTGCTGTACCCGAGTCAGATTCCTTGCGTGTCTAACCAATAAAGTAGCTTAGTGTAAAGTGCCTGAGTAAAATAAATTATTAAGAAAAAAACTAAATCCACTAAAAAAAACCTTATCCTAGATCGTCTCCAAGGGCTTTCTTCAAAACACAGGTTTTAATGCTCTCCTAAAATATAACAAATGGAGTATAACCTGATCTCAGGAAATAATTTGTTCCAAGGAGATCTGGCTGCACGAAAAGAAGATTCATCTCCTTGGACTCTGAAGATGACAGTTCCTAAGAGAAGCCCACTCTTCTTCGTCTTACGGCCTACTCTCTCTAGATATCCATTCCTCTTGCGAAGAAAACAACCAGAAGCATGTGCTGCTACAACAAAGCACAGAAAAGTGGAAGATTCTTCTCAAATCACCCCAGGTAATGGTCATCCAACTTCAGTGACACGTTCAGTTCATGTGATTCAAAAACAGCCATTTCGAGTGTCAACCTTATCATCCGAAGAAGGGAATGGATGGATTTAGAACTTGTGAACAACTTGAGAATTGAGGGCTTCGCTCCGTTGATTTGGTTCGATCCTGGAACTGTATTCCAGCCTTTTAATTCTGCTTTCTATCCACTGAAACGTTTTTCTTTTCTTTCTCTGGCTTAAGTCAAATTTTCTAAAATTTGCCAAAACTCAGCAGGGATAGAGAACACGTGAACACCATGTTGAATCCTAGGCTAAATTCAATCTCGGATAGCTAGCAGGAAAGTGGCATAAATTCTCTCACAGAGCACTGGAATTTGGATAATCCTGCAGAATCAGAGGGAAAGGATTAGAAAGCTGGCTGGGTGACTTTGGGACAGTCCCTCTCTCTCAGCCAGCCCACCTCACAGGGTTATTGCTGTGGGGAAAACAGGAGGAGGAAGGAGTATTAGTATGTTCACTGCCTTGAGATGTTTATAAAAAAATAATAAAGCTTGAGATGATAGATAGATAGATAGATAGATAGATAGATAGATAGATAGATAGATATATAGATATTTAGAAAAAGAGAGAGGTATGGATAGATTGAAATAGACAGACAGGTATTGACAGAAAGATGGATAGATAGATAGATAGATAGATAGATAGATAGATAGATAGATAGATAGATAGATAGATAGATAGATGGCAGATGAGCCCAAAACAGATTACAAAAAAACAGGCATAGGCATCTCTGTAGATTTGGTTGCTTCAGGACCATGGAGAGCTCTGTAAATAAAGTTGTTGCTATTGCCAAGGCCTTTCCAAGTAATGGGACTTTTCAAAGCATGATAACCCAGGTTAGAACCAGATACCTCCATTTGTATCTTCCTGAAGTAGTGAAAAAGCAGGAAAGACAGATGATGTTACCCAGCCTACCGCCTACCGCCAATGACTTCTGCATCTCTCCTGAGATGGATGATCAAGTAAAGTAATTGATGACACACCATGCTGAATACCATCTGTCCACTTCCTCCTCCTTGTTTAATGCTGAGTAGGGGTTTCAGAGTCTCTTTCAAGCAGCTGGTGCTGGTGCTCTTGATTGCTGGTAATGCTAAAAATATCTACTCTCCTTCAAGCAGAAGGTAGCGTGCTTCTCTACAATTTCCTTCTTCAGCAGGAATTTTAGGAGAGCTCGCAGCCTCAGTCAATGGAATCCGATTTGTATTTCTTCTTCTGGCATATTTTAGCCTGCTCTTCAGCTGAGAGAAGAGGCCTGTGAAGCAGTTTTCCAAGTTAGAGAATAAAGGCTGGTTCTTAGAGATATAATCTAAATGACACCATTCTTAAGGAAAGGAGGTGGGGCAGGAGGACAAAAGCTTGTATTATTATCCTGATAGTTGTTGAAAAGAAGAAAGTCTGGTTTGTTGATTCCAAGGGATTTTGCAAAAATCCTCAATCATCCAGGGAATAAAATATATCTGGAGGTTTCTAAATTTTGTCAATTTTACATCTCCTGATTCTTTTCCTTCTCCTATTACATCTTGTTTTGAGGTGAAGCTGAAAGCTTAACAATAACATTAAAAATTAAAGTCCAGATGACAAGATTTAGAAGCCTCCAGATATATTACAAGGGATGCTACAATATAAGGAAAACAATTTTTAAAAAATACAAAATAGCAGGACTTGCAGGTTGAAATTGAATGCTTATGGAAGAGATTGTTATACCAGTTGTGAGTGGAACTCTTAGAGCAATACTTAGAGGACTTCTTCAATGTGTGGAAATATTAAATGTATCAGATCTGACACCCTAATTTTACAAAAAAGAAAACCTATTTCAAGCTGCCTCTATTCTTAAACACTGTCTTAATATTTCTTAGGTCCTTGGTTAGGGCTTGAACTGTTAAGTTTCCATCAGTCTTAGACACAGATTTAATCTGTGAATCTAATTGTAGATTATCCACACATAATATCCATGCATTAATATTACAGTATCCATGGATGTCCCTTGTTATGGGAGAGGGGCTTGTGATGCTTTGATGAAGTTGTGAGCTATGCTAGTAGTTATGTATTCTACCAGAAAGGTGACCTGTGACAGATAGAAGAGCCAGATCAAGTGTATCCACCAACCTGATGAGAAAATAGAAAAATAAGCTTATGCTGGATCTGTTATGAGCCACAATTCATCAAAATGATACTCCAGCTAAACTTGGATTAGTCAGCCTCAAGGACTAGGAAGCTAGGATTCAATGGAGGTTGATCAGCCATCGGCCTCTCCTGCTCAGTTGGACAGTCAGATGATGACATGCAACCTAGGTACATCCAGAGGTGAGCAGAGCAACATTGTTCAATGAGACTTCTTGCCAAGCTAAAGGTGAGGCAGGAGTAATTGCAGCCAGCTGGCTGCAGACAGATTTAGATAGCTTTTTTTGCTTGCAGGCTTTGTCAGTGACAACTGTTTGGCTGCCCAGTTTTTGCATTTTGTACATGAGTCTTGACCATTGGACCAGCTGACTACCTGATTTGGCATCCTGTGAGTCTTGGAATATATTTGGACTATGCTAATGTTTCGTGGACTGTATTCAGCTTTCTTCAAGCAAGCTCTCTTTGCTAAGCATTGAAACTACATTCCTATCTGCTGTTACCTGCCTTAAACTTTAGTAAATCTCTTTGAATACTGTGTTTGTGTATGCATATCAGCAACCTTGAAACAGACCAGGACCGGGCATTGCCCAGGTCAACAAGGACCACGTCAGATGTTAAAATTCCTGGGCATCTGTTAACAAGTAGACAGCAAGACTCAGAAGCTATGGCTGGACAACCAGACCCAACCGGAAGAACAACAGTCACAAACAAGACAAAAGTTTACTGTGTTTAAAAATCACACCATTACAGCCTTCAATTATCAATTTGAACCAACAAAGCGAGGATACTTTAAGCAAATGTTTGAATATTGGAAAATACTGTAATTTATTCAGACTCAGATATCACTGAACAGCGATTAGCAAACCAAAGGAAATTCATTACCAAAAATAAAATATTCAGGGATGTGGAATTGGAAGGGATTAAATGTGAAAACAGAAAACCTCAAAACAGTAAAAGGAATTCAGATAACAAGATTTAACAAGTATAAAGGAACAAGTTGATAGGAACTACAGAGATGATAATTTAGGAGTAAAAACAACAGAACCAGTACATGCCAGCAGTGAAACAATCTGTGAACTGATATCACCACCCCTCCCTGACAAGATGAATTAAAACAGAAAATTGTGTCATATGCAGAATTACCAGAAGAAAGAGAAAAACTGCCATAATTGAAAGTAGTGTCCAGAATAGACCTGACATCTATAATGAAGAAGACACTTCCAAGGATTAAAATAATATTTATTGAACATACCAGTCAGCTTGTCTACAGTACAGCAGTAACAGTACAGAAGAACTATTGAAATTAGAAAACCAAAAGCAAAATCAGATTCAATCCCAATGTAGAAGATCAGACTTGAGGCCAAGATAAAGAAATTAAGATCAGACGTGAATAATTTTAAGAGCATGAAAGAGCAAACATGGAAGAAGGTAAGGATCAAGACAAGACTAATAAAGCATTGGCTTAACACCAGAAAAACTGAAGAAGTTTTGGAATTCATACAACAACAAATGACAGTAATATCAGGGAGAACTGAATTGTACGAGACACGAATCATCCAATTTAAGCAAAATCAGCTATTTCAATCAGGCCAGAGATGATTCTGTCAAAGCATAAGTGGCAATAGAAATTCTGAAAATGGAAAAGCAAGTCAAAAGGAAACAATCCACTTTTGGGGGGGGGAATCTACAAGAAACCCAGAAAGACTACAATAAAAGCGCTAGATGGACAAGATAAATTGAAAATTTATGTAATAAAAAATTAATTGGAAGAAGTAATAAGAACCACAGAGGGGTTAAAATCCAGCAAAAAGGATTAAAAACCGGACATTTCTTGGAAATGGTAAACTGCATGGCTTTTTGACTCAAATATCTGACTAGCTTCTATCAAATTACAGCTGAACACCTGAATGGAGTATAGCATAGAGGAAATATCTGCAACTAGTTAATAACTGGCAAAAATTATCTTATTCAAAATGACCCAGCAAAAGGGACAACACCAAGAAACTTAGGCCAATAACATGCTTGCAAAGGAAAGTGTAACTCTAAAAGGCAAAGGAAAAGGTTTCCCCTGCCCGTCGCGTCCAACTTTGGGGTGCCAGCGTTGTCCGAAGACGCTTCCGTGGTCACGTGGCCGGCATGACTAGATGCTGAGGCGCATGGAGAGCTGTTACCTTCCCACCAATTTAGGCAGTACCTATTTATCTACTTGCTTTTGCATGCTTTCAAACTGCTAGGTTGGCCAGAGCTGGGGCAAGTAGTTACTCGCCCCGTTACTCTGGGCCTGGGCCTCGAACTCGGGCTGCTGACCTTCTGGCCGATAAGCCCAGCATCTCAACCACTCGGCCACCACACCCCACTTGATGCAAACGGTAATGAAAATGATAAATTATACCAAATGATGTAAGAATATTACATACAATATTGGAATGCCAGCAAAAAATCTATAAAGTTAAAACACACACACACACACACAAACTCCTGGATCTATAAAGTTAAAACACACACAAACAGCATTTATTGATGCATCAACTGAGGTTCTACCTTCTCAATACTGTTGTTATTACAACAATATTGTAAGGTATTGTTATAAAATACCTAGCTCAATGGCTTAATCTTGGACTGTTCCGGCACACTCAACTTCCCATTAAAATTATAAATATTTTGTTCTTTCTATCCATTAGAAAAGAGTTTATTTGCCGTCGTTTTTCTAGAATGTTCCTGAAAGTTTTTACTCGTTGTTGCAAATAATCTTCTTCGGGAGGCCTCTAAAAAAAAGAACAAGCTGATTAAACCATAGTCCCATTTCCCCCAGAGCCTCCAAAAACAGTCAAAATCCTTTGCCAGGAGCTCAGTTTGGCCTGAGTTTGCCCCAAAGGCGCTAATTTTCCGGGCAGCTGGCGAGTCAAGTCTTCCTATCTCTGCCTGCTTGTGACCAACAACAACTGTCCAGCTGCGGTTGGCATTTAAATACACGCTGTAAAATATGAGACGGACCAAATATTGATTGCAAATGTTGTCACCCGATGGAATAAAAAATCGAGAGTTTGGTGAATAGGCAACGTGTTGCGTCCAACTTCTCAAGGCAGAGTAGGAGGAGTGCCCCGGGGGAAGACAAAAGCTGTTGCAGAAAATCGGCCAGTAAAGGTCAACGCCGCAGCTGTTTTGTAGGACCATCAGATGTCCCAGAGATAAATTTGTAGTGCAAACACCAGCAGGAAAGACTTCTGCAGAAAGGACACAGCGTTGCAGCTGTCCCCTTTCATTCATCCAAAAATGCTCCACTTCCATGTCTCCTCTAAAATTAGCTTTCCAAAATCTTTGGGTCTTGTTTCGGAAGAGGAGTGGATGTCACGGGCATTCCTTGTTCTCTTGATTGACTGATTGATTGATTGATTGACTGAGTGATTGATTTAAAAAAAGAACATGGTCGACGAGGGTCTCACTCTCACGTCTTGCTTGCTGCGGCAGAAGACACCTTCCTAACCATGTTCAAGGGAGAGGTCCTCATGATACCACCTTCAACCCAACTTCAGTCTGTTGATGAGCCACGGTGGAGCCGTCTGCAGTTATTCCACTTGGGAAGTGGGGTTTTCCTCCTTCTCCTGACACAAAGCTTCCCACGAGGACATCTAGGACACCTTGAGGACATCTCTCATGGTTAGAGTAATGAGCACCCCTCCAGCTGACCTAAAAAAATCTCCTGTAGAAATACCCCCTCCTCAAAATGGCCCTGAAGAGACCAAACCCCTGGATTTCCATCTTTTTACATGGGATTATCGATCTCCTAGGACAGACAGACAGACATTTGGCTTCAAGAGAGAGAAAGGATAAAGAAATCAGGAGGTACAATCGCCCTATGAAGTGTCCAGTTCAGGATTCTCTGCTTAATATTTCAAATCAACTCTTCTGATCCACCAGGAAGGCAAAAGGGTGGGCTTCTGCTGGACATAGGCCCATCCATCTTCAACCTGCCTGACAGAGATATTGATCTCCTAGAAGATCAATGCTCCTGTCCAAAGAAGCTGGCAGGAAGCGTGTAAACAAAATTATGGTTCCAGAAATAAATAATCAGAATTAAGATTCAAGCCTTAACTTTGTTCAGGAATAGGATGGTTAGGTGCCTTTCCAATTTATGTTGGAAAACACAAAGTGCACTGAAGATGTTACCTCGCCAGGTAATGAAACGTCTGCAAGAAAACAACCAAGTTCAGATTGCACCAAGGACTCCAAAGAGGCATTTCATCATGTTGGCTGGCTCTATGGCAAAGCTAGAAAATTCTGGATTCCAATCCACACATCGATTCGGAGATATTAAAGATGAATATACAACTGGGAGCAGAGGCTTTTCTTTTGGGATTGATGGACAAATGGTTCGAATAAAGTCACGCAACGTTGTTTTGTATGTGATAACTGCAGCAAGATTATTGTACTGTATACCCAAAAGTGGAAGAATTCAACATTGCCCACAATAGAGGTTTGGGAAGATAATGGAATTCGTCCAAATGGCTAAATTGATTTTTTTATTAGAGAAAGGACAATGTCTCTGTTTACTGTTGACTGGAAATGTTTTATAGACTCTTTGTGCAAAAGAAGAAAAAAGGAACTTGTGATTTATGGTTTTGATGATTTGAGAGGATACCTTATAGAAAGAAGAGAGTTATGTTGTAACCATAGAGGAAGAGGTAAATTTATAATTATATTTACAAGTACTATGAAGAATATCAGAAGCTACTTTTTTGTATTCTTTTCCCTATGTGTCTTTTATTTCCTTTTTTTTTCTTGCACTTTTAGCTTTAGAGCCCTTAGTGCTCTCTGAGCTTGATTGTTTTCCTGCAGACATTTAATTACCAAACTAGGTAACATCATCAGTGGAAGAGAGAAAGCAACGTCCCTCCCTTCGAGCACTGATGATGTTCCCTAGTTGGGTCATGAAACATCTGCAAGAAAACCACCAAGCTCGGAGAGCACCAAGGGCTCCACTGTTCAACCCTGAGCTCTGAATATTCTCTTCTATCGGTACTTTCAGCTTTCTCTTAATTTCTTTCTTTAGCTTAGTTTATATTTAAATTAAGTGGTAGTGTATACCCCAATGGTAGCTGAGGCTGGAGAGCCAATTTGGGGTTGTGGTGAAGGCTCTAGGTTAGAAAGTGCGAGAAAAAGAGTTCTAGACCCACCTTAGGGATGAAAGCCAGCTGGATTCAGGCAATCACTACGAGACTCTGAGTTCTAATCCTGCCTTAGACACAAAAGCCAGCTGTGTGACTCTGGGCCGATCCCGGGAGACGGCGAGTTCGAGTCCTGCCTTGGCATGAAAGCCACTAGGCGCCTTTGGGCCGATCCCGGGAGATGGCGAGTTCAAGTCCTGCCTTGGCATGAAAGCCGCTAGGCGCCTTTGGGCCGATCCCGGGAGATGGCGAGTTCAAGTCCTGCCTTGGCATGAAGGCCGCTGGGCACCTTTGGCCGATCCCGGGAGACAGCGAGTTCGAGTCCTGCCTTGGCATGAAGGCCGCTGGGTGCCTTTGGCCGATCCCGGGAGACGGCGAGTTCGAGTCCCGCCTTGGCATGAAGGCCGCTGGGCACCTTTGGCCGATCCCGGAAGACGGCAAGTTCTAGTCCCGCCTTGGCACCTTTGGTCCAGCCCCTCTCTCTCTCAGCCCCCCCCACGTCACAGGGTGGTTGTTGTACGGAAAATCGGAGGAGGAAGGAATATTAGGTTTGCTCGCCACTTAGGGTTATATGTAGAAATAATAAAGTCAGGATGTAAAAAAGAAGAAGCGAAGCCTTAGGGCTCTGGGCCCAGCAGATTTGTAAAGGTTTGTTTAAAAAGTCCGGCAGGGAAGTGGCCTGCTTAGGTCCTCAGCTCTACTTTCAGACCCCTCCGAGACCCCCCAAGAGGCGGATTAGATCTGTAGAGAGTCTGCCAAGGACTGGGCTACATTGCCTCGTGCCAGGCCAAAGATGTGCAGGTAGCCACTTTGTACGTGGGCGCACTACCTCTGCCCCCATTCCTGGCCTGCCTCGGAGCCAAGCAAATCCTTAAGCGCGTCTTGAAGGGATGGACAAGTGACGTCAGAGGCGTGACGTCATCGCGATATTCGTGACGTCACTGTGGCTGGAGTCAAACCCCTAGACTCCGAAGCTTTGTACTGTATGTTATTTTGAGGGACAGAGACAGAGCTGGTACTTTGAGCACCAGCTCGACGAGGAACAGTTGGTGGAAGGAGACGTTTTATTTTATTATTTTATTTTTATCTCACCTTTTTTTAATAAATAACTCAAGGCGGCGAGCATACCTGATCATTTGATAAAAGGCTTCACATATATTAGGACTGTTGGGCAGAGGGCAGCGCGAAATCGACTGGCTTAGCCCACAAGGTTTAGGCTGGACATCGAGAGGAAATTCCTCAAACTGTCGGCCAGGGGAACTGACCGCCACATGAGAGGAGGGTCCACTGGAGGTCTTCAAAGAGGGGCTGCGTTGGCATCCTGCTGCACAGACATGCTGTAGTGGAGCCTGTCCTGGACAGACGGTTGACCTCCAAGGTTCCTTCCAGTTGTAGGATCCTGCAGTTCCGTAGCTGGACGGACGTTTGGTCTCATCAGCCCCAAGCTTTGGGGTCAGGCTGCGCAAAGTTCCCAGGGTTGAGATGCACCACTCTTCAGATCCAGCGCTGTCATACGCTAGGCTATTTCGCATTCATGAATTACGATTTTCTTTTTCACAGTCGCATTGCACTGGGTGCAAATAAGGACGAATAAAGAAAGGCTCCTCTTGTGCTCGTGTA
Source organism: Acrochordus granulatus (assembly GCA_032468055.1). Classification (NCBI taxonomy): domain Eukaryota; kingdom Metazoa; phylum Chordata; class Lepidosauria; order Squamata; family Acrochordidae; genus Acrochordus; species Acrochordus granulatus. The sequence continues at coordinate 10,637 of JANHZU010181295.1, forward strand.
GCTTGGAAAAACAGACAACGCAAGGGACACTTTTGAAATAAAAGTCTTGTCATCTCTTCATTTGGGACAAAACATGTCCCGGGAGCGATGTCACGCCTTCACAGGAGCAGAAACATCACCGCTTCGTCCTGATTCCACAGCCAGCGGAATTCTGGGAGTTGAAGGCCATACGTTCTGGCTAGGGAATTCTGGGAGTTGAAGGCCATACGTTCTGGCTAGGGAATTCTGGGAGTTGAAGTCCGCACCACCTTTGCTGAGGTTGAGAAACACTATTTTCATGGACAAACCCAATACTGGTAGTTCTCAACTTACCACTGTTTGTTTAACCATGGTCCAAAGTTATGGCAGCCTTGGAAAAAGTGGATAATACAATCTGTATTCACACCTGCAGTTATCACAAACGGTGGCATTACCCCCACAGTCACGTGATCGCAATTCAGGCATTTGGCAGCCAGCTCACATTTATGAGAGGGGCAGTACCAGATGGCAGTTTGTGGATTTTTTTGCCACTTTCTGGAAACAATTGCCTATTGGGGAAGCAGGATTCACTTAATGACCACATGATTCACTTAACCATGGTGACACGCTTTCCGACTGACATAAAATGGTCATAAAGTTGGATCCAGTCATGTGGTGACTTGCTTAATGACTATCCCGAATTACAGCCAAATTCCAGTCCCAGTTCTGGTCGTAATTCAAGGACTACCTGTTTGTTATCAGAAGTAGGATGCAAAAATGCAGCAATGATGGGCTGGGGATTCAGGGCGATTGGCTGCTTTTTCCCAAATTAGAAATACAGCTTGCAGAGCAGGAATGTAGCCACGATGGAATTATCCTGCAATCCTGGAAACGGGGTTGGCCCCGGGTCAACAATCTTATTGCAGGATGGATAAGAGATACTTAGGAGACAGTCCACTGATATTCATAGAAAATCAAATCTGTCCAGTTTGTTTTGGAAGCATGCCCAGAATAAAAGATGAAGTTAACCTTGGATAAAAATGAGAAGAAACTTTGGGCAGTCTAGTACTGCTAGTCCTCAACTTATGACCACAACTGTGACCAGAATTCCCATGGTTAAATAAGACAGTTGTTAAGTGAGTTGCGTCCGATTTTACAACCTTTTTGCCATAGTTGTTAAGGAATCACTGCAGTTGTTAAGTGAATCACATGGCCGTTAAGTGAGTCTGGCTTCCCCCACTGCTTATTGGAAGCCAGCTGGGAAAGTCACAAATGGCAATTAGATGACTTGAGGTGATGCAACCTTTGTAAATTCATGCCAGTGGCTAAATGCCCAAATGTTGATCACGCGGGGATGCTGACATGGTTGTAAATGTGAGGACCGGCTATAAGTCTCTTTTTTTCAGTACCGTTGTAACTTTGAATGGTCGCTGAACAAATAGTGGTAAGCTGAGGACTGCCAGTCCTATGCGATAGGCTGAAACTTAACATGCATTGCATCGCAGTGCACAGCTTGACAAAGCCAATGCGGTCAGGGGTGGATTGAAAGCGGGGAGACCTGGGGTTCAAGTCCCTGCTCATCCGCGGGAGCTCCCAGGGGAATTGAGGGGAGTCCCTCCAAAGCTGGGGTGATCATGCAGGACAGCTGCGCTAGAGTGGGGGACCCCTTCAGCTGTGAAAGCAGCTCCCGCAGTGACTTTGGGCGATGCCCAGACGTCGCTCAGCCAGCGGGGCCAAAATAGCAGAGCTGCATCTGCCGGGAGAGCTCCCGAAGGACGTACGTCTCCAATCAACTACATCCATATCCCAGGATGGATCAAGAGGGTTCTTCTTTACAATGCTCGTAGAACGAGGTGGGGCTTGGATAACTCAGAGGCTGCCGCCATCTTGACTTTTCTGACCCACCTTGGCAGGCACCCCCTGGCCCTGAACGCATGAAGGCAGGGAACCCACCGTGACGGGTCCAGATGAGATGGTGTCGCTTGGTGGGAACATCGGAGGGAGCAGCCGGCGGTAGGAGGGAGCAGTAGGCGTCTACTACGGACGGACGTGTGAAGGGGGATCAAGTATATTACGATTACCATGGTTGGCCGCACAGCCAGGCGGATGTTCAGACTGGGTCTGGCACTTTTGTCCACTGTCGGGCCCTCCCCAGGCAGATGCTGCTGTCTGACGGTGTCAATGGCGGCGGCACAGGATGCCAGCCGCTCCAAGCAATGCTGCTTCCGCAACGGACCGAACGGAGATGGTCCGCCCAAACCTCCTACCGGCCCCGAATTAAAAAAGAAATAAGAGTTCCCTTGTTGCGTGTTTGTGGCGGGGGGAAATGGGCCGCTCAGTTATTCACACTTTGGAATTATTTTTTTTTAATAATTTGTTTTATATAAATCGTTTGGCGCCTGCCAGATGAAACGAGAACCAGCCGGCTGGCGGCAGCTGCATAAATTTCTTCCTTCCCGGCTCCCTCTTTGTAACGTAACGGTATGCGGGAAAGACCTTGCGAGACGGGGTGAAAAGATCCTGCCAGAGGAGCGGTCAGAGGAGAGGCGCATAGCACGCAGCTGCGCGATGGGAGGGGCAAGAAGCTCAGAGGAGACCCATCTGCCCTGGCACAACAGTCTGGGTGCCCAGGCGGGCAGCAGAACCTTTGCAGAGAGCGCGGAGCCTCGATTTCAGGAATCTAGAAAACTGCTCTTTTCCGAAACCGGGGCACTTCCGACCCCAACCACCTCCCTTCCAAAGGGTGGCCAGAAGAGACATGTTTCAAGGGAGCCTTGGTTTCGACCACTTTCTGGTCAATACCTGGTCCGAGAGAGTAAACTTAAGAGGTCCATCAGAGGTCAAGGACCAGACATATTTTCCTGAACATATTTTCCCTGACATTCCTTCAAAGCAGGCTTGATTCCTGGCAGCTGACGGATACCACATCCCTGGGCAGTTTGGGGACAAAAAATAGAGATTTGGTTCTAATAGATGATTTCCTAAGCAAACCTAGCTCACTTTCCAAGCCTAAAGGTCAGCTACATATGGTTCTATTTCTTGTTGATCATGTTTATTTATATTTAAAATATAGCCTTTATTTCTACATGATAGAGATGGATGGGTGGATGGATGGATAGAGTGGGACATAGAGAAAGAGAGAGAGAGAGAGGTGGGTGGATGGGTGGATGAATGGATGGATGGGTAAGCAGGTGGATGGATGGATGGATGGAAAGAGGGAGAGGGAAAAGGAGAGTTAGATGATAGATAGATAGAGAGAGAGAGAGGGAGAGATAGGTGGGTAGGTAGGTAGAGATAGACAGACAGTGGAGCCTGCCCATTATGGTTGCAAATCATGACTGTCATAAAAAGGGTCATCATGTAGCCCATCCGATTTTACGATATTTTTTGCAGCAGTTGTTCAATAGTCACCATAGTCCTTAAAACAAATCCATTCTTCAGTCATCCAAATAGTTTGAGTTATGGCAACTGGACTCCTTGACTAGTCTGGAGTAGGTTACCAGCTATTGGAACAGGCAAAAGTTAGGTGTAGGTATTATTTTGTAGAATAAGCAGGCTGTTTGATTTTATGGGATATTTTTGTTAAAAACCAGAAATAAATGCAAAAATGTAAATCACAATCACGTGACTGTAGGACACTGCGAAGGGCTGTAAATGCAGGTTGGTTGCTGAAGATCCGAAATGCAGTCATGTGGCCGCCGGAGTGGCAGGGGGCAGCTATCAGAACTTCAGAACTGAGCGGTAAGCACCTTTTAGGGTGGGAGTGGGTCCGTCGTAACTTCGAACGGTCACTAAGCAACCAGTCGTAAGTCGAGGACTGCCTGTCATGCAGCCACCCTCTTGACTAGTTTGACTTCCTCCTGACATTGTGAACAGTTCAACCCCAGGTGAAGGTTGCTGAGTATGGGCTGATGGTCATGCGCCAGGGTACAATCTTTGCGCTTCGTGCGAATCATGCTAGTTCTGGATGGAGGCTGCCAGCTGCTCCCTGGGACAAGCATTCGTCATCCCTTCCAAATGCCTGTTATTCCTACACCCACTTTCTATTTAAAAGACAACAAAGACCAGAAGGCTTAAAATATACGCAGGACTGACAAGGGATAAGCATCAGTAAAATATATCCCATTGCAATATACCCCGTTGCAAGCGCATCAGAGGCAGAGCTATTGTTAAAAAAACCCAAACGCCTTGCATTTCAACACACAGAGAACATGTACCTTTTTGCACAGATTTTAAAATGAGGATGGAAGGTGTCTGTTGCTTTGGAGACATCCACTGTGTGAACTTCCACACTTTTTAAAGTTGCAGCTGCTGTTTTTTTCTGCTGTCGGAGCACATTTGCAACGATCTCTTGGAGATCTAAGAGGAAGGGGAGCAAAATCTTATGCAAGTTTTAAAGGTGCATTCAAGTTTATGTGGCCCCCCCTCTCTTTAAGGAGATTAAAAATGGTTGTTCTTGCTCTGTTTGTCAATTTATCAGGGTAGAATAAGCAGGCTGTTTGATTTTCCACACAGAAAGTAGACTTCCCATAACGCATGAATGGAAATGAGATTTTTTTTGGGGGGGAGAGGGTGTTCAATTGGAAAGAGATGACTTAAAAAAGAAAAAAAAATATAAGGCCTCTGGGAAAGCATCAGAGCAGTGGTATGGTTTTGATCTGTATCATTTCTTTTCTCCAATTTTAGTAGATTTTGGTCCAATAGCTAAATAGGTAGTCCTCGACTTACAGCCTTAATTGAGCCCGGAATTGCAGTCATAAGTCATTGCAGCCGTTAAGTCGAGGCATCCAACGACTAGACCTGATTTTAAAAAATTTTTTTGCAGAGGTCATTAAGCAAACGCTGCAGTCATTAATTAAACATGGAGTCCATTTTACCCGAAAGGCATTTTTTTGCCAGAAACCCAAAGTAAATGCCAGAAACCAGCAACAAGTGTCAAAATTGCAGTCATGAGATCGCGGGGTGCTACAAATGCTAGCCGATTGCCAAGCATCCAAAATATGGTCATAGGAGGATGCAGAAGTTGCAATTTCAAAACTGAATCATAAGTAGCTTTTGGGGGGGGGTTATCACCTCAAATGGTCATTAAGCAACCAGTCTTAAGTTGAGGACTACCTGTAGCTGTCTCCCACATCCCTTTTTCTATTCTTCAATTATTGTGATAAATTAATTAATAATAGGGAAACCATAATTGCTCAGTTAGCTCAATTGCATTCTCTTCTGATATCCTGGGAGATGCTTTCCAACAAGGGGTAGTAAGTCTGGAGTACGTCAGTGAAGATTCTCAAGTCATCCAGATAGGTTGAGTTACTCAACCTCCAGTCAGTCTGGAGTAGGTTTACAAGCTATTGGAACAGGCAAAAGTTGGGTGTAGGTATTATTTTGTGTCCATGTATGTGCATGCAATACTGTTCATCTGTATATCCTATAGAGGGGGCACAGTGGCTGAGGGGTTAAGAGACTAGGCTTCTTGGCCAGAAGGTC
>JANHZU010181383.1:0-16019 GCA_032468055.1 Acrochordus granulatus
AAGACGTTTCACCTTTAATCCAAAAGGCTTTCTCAATTATCAATATCCCCAAGCAGATAACCTTCTTCCACCAGAGACAAATTCAGCCAATCACTTCTATCTAAATTACTAATTATTCCATCTGTAATTCCACTAATTATAAATGCAAACTTTTCCACTGGCATATTTATTTTTTCAGCTCTTTTACCAGAGGTTCCCATTTTCTCTTTTATTTGTGTGGGTTTAATCCCAGACTGGCTCATTTTATAATTTTCAACTTCTGACTTTTGCTCCATTTTTTCAATATTTCCCTCTGTTTTTTCTCTAAAACTAGTTCTAGTTTTTGTATATTTTCCTCAAATATCTGCAAATTTATGCCCCAAACTTCCATTCTAGTCTCCATAGTTAGGTTTCTAAATTTTTTCCAAAACCTGCCTCAACAGCTCTTTTTAAGGCCATCTCTCCTCTTGTAATATATTGAGAGCAAAAGAAGAAGAAGAAATACAGAATCTCAGCCTTTTAGCCTGGATGGTGAAGAGTTAATTCAACAAATCCATTTCTTCTCACATGCCACTATTACCAGATAACAACCAATCTTCAACAGAGAAAGCAATATAAACTAACAAGCCAAAAATAAATGGATTCCTTGCTAAGATGATGCAGTTAAAAACATTAATATTTTCAGAAACCTCTATTTCTTCCAGGAATTTAACACATTGCAGACAGTCCAGCATTCTAAACACTCAAGCACATTCCACACACACATACAGAGGGAATTAAAACTGTCATTGCCACCTCCTTGCTCAGCAATAAATCTTTCAGAAGCAGATAAACTTTCAGTAAGTCCAAAAATATTATGATTCATCAAAAGAAAACAGAAGGTAACCCAAGCAGAATCAAGCCCTTAGTATTCCAAAAATAAACCAAAGAAGAAAAAAGTAGTAGTAATAAAAAAAAAATCTAAGTCCAGATTGATGACAAACTTGGATTCTGATCTCTTCCTAGCACTCTGATCAACAAACACCAAGTTTAGAAGAACTACTTCTTCTCTCTTATGCAACTGCAGATCAATCCAAGAACATGTGAGGTGTGCCCAAAAGCCATCTTTGCATCCAAAGGGCTTCATTGGCTACAAACACCAGCATAGCCTACTCTACCGGTTGCCTTTAAGTTCAAGCTACAAGCCTGAGTTGTTCATGTCACTGTGTCGTGGGAGTATATCCTCAGAATAAATCTTTTGGCTCATTAAATTTGCAGATTGGCTTCCAGAATATAATATTAATCATATAAAAAGTGAGAACATCACAGGTCAATTACATAAACTTTGTACAGTATATTTTAATCCTTAGATGTATAATAAAAATACTGGGGCAAAATCTGGGAGATAAAATTTGATTACACGTTAAGGAACATATTTTAATTTTTTCACAGGTGATTTATTTATAGAGATCTTTACTAACATCCATAGTGTTTTCCATTACTATAACAGTCCCACTATAGCTATCCTTATATACCAACAAGGCTGAAGTTGACCGGTTCTATGAAGGCCTACAGAACATTATAGAACTAACATCAAAAAACATGTCTTTTTCATCATAGGGGATTGGAATGCTAAAGTAGGAAGTCAAAAGAGTCATTTCTGAGTTTGGCAGCATATCAATTTAATAAATAAATAAATGAAAATGAGAATAACAGGCAAGTTTGGCCTTGGAGTACAAAATAAAGCAGGGTGAAGAACATGTCAAAAGAACATGCTGATCATAACAAGTACTCTTTTCCAACAACCCAAAAGGGAATTCTACACATGGACATCACCAGATCATAATTTTCGGTGAATACTGAAATCAGATTGATTATATTCTTTGCAGCCAAAGATGGAGAAGCTCTATACAGTCAGTATTTTATTACATCCATAGCGAATACCAGAATTAAATGTTATTGTTGTTAGCTTTTGAGTCTCCTTTGGAGTTAATCCTAAGAGGATAGAAAGAATCATACAAATACACTGCTGCAATCCATATGCAAGAATTGCAAACTGAAAGACACCAGGAGCTCTTTAAATGATTAATCAATTTTCTCCAAGTTAATCCTTCCCTGAGTCTTCGAATATTATTCCATCTTCACTCACCTCCCTGTTCTCACACCCAGGAAAGAAGAGAGAAGGGACAAGAAAGGGGAGAAGAGAGAAACGAAGAGGGAGAATGAAAAGGATAGTCACTTACCTTCCTAATCTACTTTCACATACAGAAGTGGGGAGGGGAGGTGGAAGAAGAAAGGAAAAAGGAGGAAGTGACCAGGATTCTTAGGTCTTCATTATTGCTCTTCTGTTGGAAAATATTGTGACAAAGCTCTTGGTATGTGGAAGAAAGTTCCTTGCATCTGTTGACTGATGCTGGGCCCATCTCTTATGCTTCAATGATTTCTCTTGCTTCCTTGTCTGCACAGCCAATAGTGGATGCTGTGGTCAAATCAAACATACATCTACATTTGTGGGTTTACATGGCAACAATGAAGTTGGGACCATATTGACGGACTGCTGCCGCATGTTCCTGCAGCCAGCCTGAACCTCAATTTTCATCCTGTTTGCCCCACATAATTGCAATCACAGTCCATGCATGCTCTGTGGTAAATGACCCTGGCCTAATGTCCAGGGTCAATCCAATCTTTATAATGCATTACTTGGGGCTGGAGTGTCGCATGGAACAGCTTCTTCAGCAATATGGAGTGGGGATGGGACAATGGGCCACCCCCACCCCATATAGGTGAAGAAGCTGCTCCTTTGCCTCTGAGATGTTCAATATGAATGGGAGATGATACCATCACTTTACATCTTGCTTTGGCAAACCTCATTGATGTTGACATTTCTAATAAAGGACCGCAGGTATCCATTGTGTTGAAACTGATGATATAAATATTGGGTTTCTTCTCTTTAGCCAGTTGTGTGCTGCTGTTTTGATCCTCCCAAAAAATATTTTAACTAATATTTTAAAGTTCTTTTATGAGCTTGTAGATGGTTACTTGTGTAATTTAAAATTTGGGTGGTGTTGGTGGCCTTTCGAAAGACAATCGTGTCCCGTGTCCCATTGTTTTGCCTGTGGACCAATGCATCTAAGAAGGACAGCTTATTATCTATTTCTTCCTCAGTAGTAAATTAACTATCAGGGAACTCCCTATTAATCATTCTGTGGAATTTCCCCAAATCCACCCTTCAAATGATGGAAAATGTATCATCTAAATATCTGCTCCAAAACACTGGTTGATAATATTTAAAGACCCTCATTTCCAATTTCTTTAACACCAAGTCTGCAACAATTCCAGATATCGGAGATCCCATCTGTTCATATAAAGTTCCCACAAACATAAAACAAAACGTTGGCAATATTTGAATAGTTCCATGATATTGGACATACTCACACTGTTATTGGCCTCATCATATTTTTCCTCCAATTTGGCAGTCTATGTGGCCAGTTCCAATGAGATCATGTAAACAACAATGTCACATCAAAGGAGAAAATTGTTTCTTCTGGTGTGATCCATCATCCCTTTAAGTAGGAGAGGAATTGTAATGCGTATGTCACTGTAATATTTGAATTTTGGGTTAGGAAGCCCAGTTTGCTTGCCCAAAATTTTGCTAGATTATACCCTGGACTTCCCCTCAGAGCCACTATTGGCCTCAGGGGGATGCCCTCTTTGTGCACTTTTGATAGCCCATAAAATCTCATTGTTGTCACCTCTGCAGGCACATCTGCAATGATCATGGTGCCCAAGAAGGTAAAATCTATAATTGCTTCTATTTCTTCCCCTTCTATTTACCAGGAAGTTATGGGACAGATGCCATGATCTTTATTTTTAAGATTAAAAAATTTGCAATTAAAATCTTAAGATTGCTGGGGCAAATATCAACAACCTCAGATATGCAGATGATACCATGCTAATGCCAGAAAGTGAAGAGGAACTAAAGTACCTCTTGATGAGGGTGAAAGAGGAGAGTGTAAAAGCTGGCTTGAAACTCAACATTAAAAATACTAAGATCATGGCAACTGGTCCCATCACTTCCTGGCAAATAGAAGTGGAGGAAATTTAAGATTTGACCTTTTTGGGCTCTAAGATCACTGCAGATGGTAACTGCAGTCATGAAATTAAAATGCTTACTTCTTGGGAGGAAATCTATGGCAAACCTAGACAGCTTACTAAAAAGCAGAGACATCATCTTGCTGACAAAGCCCATATAGTCCAGGCTATGGTTTTATGTAATAAAACATTACAGTAGTAATGTATGGTTAAGAGAGCTGGACCATAAGGAAGGCTGAGTATTGAATAACTGATGTCTTCTAATTGCAGTTCTGGGGAGAATTCTTGAGAGTCCCTAGGACTGTAAGGAAATGAAATCAGTTAATCCTAAAGGGAATCAACCCTGAATGTTCTTTGGAAGGACAGATGCTGAAGCTGAAGCTCAAATATTTTGGCCACCTAATGCAAAGAGAGACTCATTGGAAAAGATTGTGATGCTAGGAACAACTGAAGGGAAAGAGAGAAGGGGACAGCAGAGAATGAGAAGTTAAATATCACCATCAACACAGTAGGCATGGGTTTGATTGGACTCTGGGAGACAATCAAGGACAAGGAAGCCTGATATGTTGTAATCCATGGGGTTGTGAAGAGTTGAACATGACTTAGGAACTGAACAACAATAGTTCACTTCTGACAAGCAAAGTCAATGGAAAAGGTGCATGACTTAATGAGCAGATGATCACTTAACAACTGCAGTGATTGCTTAACAACAGTGGCAAAAAATGTAGTAATATTGAGCATGACTCACTTTACAGTACTCCTTTTGAGAAATGTGTTCATATATTCTATATAATTTTTCAATTTTTTATATGAGACTGAAGAAGACTCCTGGACTGGAGTTGAAACGTTTCTCTGTAATATCTGTAATATCTAAAAATAAAAAGTCCAGTTGCCTTTTTAAAATGTGGTGTAAAAGTGTTTTTGCAATTTTGCTATAAGATATGACCTGGATTAATGAGAATATACACAGACAGATTCAGTGTATCTTGCACCCACAGAAATAGACTTGATTCATTTAATTTCAAGCAGTTATCATGGGTGTTCTCCACTGCATTCCATGTTATGATATGCATAACATAAATGTTGCAATTACAATACCTGATACAAGTATTTAAGTTGTAAGTGGTTGAGGTAGTTTTTGATTTATGATGGCATTTGGAACTGGAACTGCCATTGCTAAATTACATGGTCATAAAATGCGGTGGCAATTCTGACAATCCAGGTTATAATCAGAAAATGAGGACTGCATGGGTTGTTCAGCAAGGACATGATTTCTAACTTCCTGCTGGTTTCCCCAAAGACTTTGATTGTGGGATTCTGATAGAAAAGCATCACATGATCACTTGGAAATTGTGACAGCCATTCCCAATTTCAAGAACCAATCATCTGCACTCTTTGTTCAGTGCAAAGTATGAATGGTTGCTGAATGAATTATTATTAAGCCACCTGTATTTGCATGATAATGGAAATTGATTAATAGTCTCAATGGCTTATGATGGCCATATAGATTGAAATCTCCCCAATTATTAGGGCTGTGTTCAGGCATTTCACGTTGAAAACAAAAAGCTGTTGTAGACTACAGCTATGATAAAGAGAGCAGCTGTCTGCAATGCCCTTAAAGTAATCACACCAAGAAAAGGTGGGTTTGCTTTAAGAAATGCAGACAAATACTACATACATGTTCCTGCAAGCTTCAAATGCATTTTTTTTCTTAGATTCTCTAGTTCTGCACAATACCACAAATTCACAATTAGATTTTTAAGTGAAAAATGTTTGGGTCATCTTATTTTGGCAGACTAAAAATTCTTTGTATGGCTTTAAGTTATGCAGAAGTGCATATATATATAGCACAATATTGAGAAGTATTCTGCTTTTGAAAAGGCATGCTTCTGGCTGCCACTGTAAACTTATATAAAATATTAATAGCAAAATCAAAGAATCAGATTTCCATTTGTCATGGAGTGAAGTGTGTCCATCATATAGAGCCTAGAGCACAAAATTCATACATCCATACATTACAAAGCCCATATATGAAATTGCAGTGGTAATATTTTTGTCAACTCTTCAGTTGTGTTCTGTATTATTAAATGTTACATTTCATTATTTCTAAACCTTTTGATTCTCCATAGTGCTGTTTTCTTAATTTAATTTTCAGATTACTAATAGCTCTGTAAATTATTAGCAAATACCATTTGTCCAAATGTGCTATATTTAATAAAGCTGTACAGCACAATTTTTCTCAGGCTGTATTACTGAGATAGTGCAATTCTTGGGGACACTAATAAAACCAGTAAGCAATTCTCATCACTACATGTCATGAAGAACAGTTCTTTATTTCTGCTAGGAACTGGTCAAAATGGACATTCTATTCAAACCACAAGTCTTGGCTCACATTATTACAGGAATGAAATAAATAGTATGTGATCAAGGAGGCACATGCAGTGGTATACAGTTTTCAAGAAATATTTCAGAACTAAGGGTGTGTACCTGTGTGTTTTTGTGAGTGGTATGCAATCTTTGCAACATAATTTGCTCTAAAACCAGGAAGGATCTTTAGAAAGAAGATTCTCAGCTTGAATTTCAACATGGTAATTTAATTTATATGTCAGTAACTCTGGAATACAACATAAAATGACTGCAGATATTGCAAAACCTCAGTTTCTCAATGAAACATACATCATTCCATTCTCAGATATATGTTATCTGGTTGTATAATGAATGTATCGCAAATGTAGACAAACTTGGTATAAAGAGGAAATATAGGGGAAAGGAAATAAATAATTATTTGCATATTTCTAAAGCTTATATGGGCTATATTTTGAAAGTATGTTTATATTAATCAGTATTTCAACTAACATTCAAGCTGGGAAATCTTTTAGTTAGTCTATTGATAGGGTATAAAAATCAAATTTTAATTTGGAAAATAGAACCAGTTTGAATATCTTGAATATAAGTTTTTAATTTACCACAATAAAACTTGAAGCCGTAATATCTGATGAGAGTGAAGTAACAGTTTATTAATTCACAATTTACTAGAAAACCATTTATTAACAAATGATATTCTTGGAAATTGTGAATTAATATACACAATGTAATGTACAATTTATTTCTTTTTTTGGTTTGAAATTATGTTTTCAACTTATGTTTACATTTTTTCTATAATACTTTTTATATTTAATCTTAAACTTTTTGTGGTTTGACCATTTTTCATTTGTGACTTATAAAGATCCCTGTTCAAAGTTATAATATGCTTCTGGGAAGAGATTATAATTAATCTTGAATGCTAAGAGCTCAAGTTCAATGTTTATTTTACTGTTATCATATAATGCATAGTCCTAATTACCATTATCTATGCCATCATTACCAATTTATTACTACCAGGTAAGTTGGAACTGCAGCCATAAGTATTCTGGGGACCAGACCTGAACTTGTCAAACATTAACAGATAAAACAAAAACTATGATAATACATAGGCTATATGGTTTTCTGATATATTTGTTACATGCATTTTTATCCCACTATAATTAAAAACACACCTTCAATTTGCATAGAATAAAAATACAGATAGTCCTCTATTTACAAATGTTTGTTTCACAACAATTCAAAGTTAGGGCAGCTTCAGAAATAGTGATTTACAATTTATCCTAGGAGTCACGACCATTGCAACACCTCTGTGGACACATGATAGCTATTTATTTATTAATCACCTTTCTATGCCGCCAATTTCCGAAGACTCTTGATGGCTTACATAGATTAGAGATTATACATTACATTACTTTTTTTTAAATTTACCCTGCCCCCCTCGGCTGGCTGGCGATGTTCATATCTGGGGTACCCTCCAAGACTCCTGCTCTGCCCCCAGGATGGGCGAGTTCCATGCCAACTCATTGCTCTCCATCATTTTGCCGGCCAGCTATTCCATCCGAAGGAGGTACCCATCAATCTCCTTGTATTTTAAATGGATTCATTTAATTATATTTCAATTTTCCTAGGAAATATTCAGAGTTAGTTTTTTTTAATTTAAACCATTCCTCCTTTTGAGAACTGGACACCAAAAGCTGATTATCTAAATACTTCTTATTCATGACAGCATTGCTTATTGGTAAATCCTTTTTGCAACTATCTGTTTGAACTCCAAAATAATCAAAATACAATTACAAAGCCAGACCCTAAGCTCATGAAAATTTCTGGTGGAAATTAGGGATTTTTAAAATCCTCCTTCTCATCTACTCCTCCTCCTCATCATCATCATGGTAACATTTGACAATTGGATTTATTTATTTTATATGCCGCCGAAATTCAGAGACTCTCGGCGTCTGACAACATGAAGAAACAATTCATTAAACACATTTCAAATAAAAATAAAAAAACATTAAAATAATAATAAGATTAATGGAACCATTAAGAGATAAACTCAGGGATATCAACCTGCAGAATCTGGCCGGTATAGTTTGAATGTTGAAAGACATGCTTTTGCAAAATGATCCTTTCTTTATTCATAAAATGGAAATCATGTTAGAGGTGGCCACAATTGGCAAAGTTATTCCCTTCCACCTTTTAGATCCTCTGCAGTTATACCACTGCAGCTACACTTCATTCTTATTTTTCAACAATGTATGTGCTAAGAAGCATTCTTATAAATTCAAGAATGTGCTAAAAATTGGAACCTAGTTTTGAGGTTTTATTGGATAGCAGTGTAAACACACTGATATTCATAGGCATCACAATGTCTGCTCTTAGATTGATATATATAATTATGCTACAAAGAATTCACACTGCATAATTATGTCTACACTTTTATCTTTGTACAATAGACCTAACAATGAATTGCCAGTGTAAACATCTGAACTCCTATTTCGGTAGTTTTATGTTCAGCTATTTCTTTACTTTTCTACACTATAGAAGATTTTTCATAACATTTTTATGTATTTAAATTTGTTAGTCAGAACATGTGAACAACTATAGAATTTGGAACACAATACAGCACAGAATTTCCTTTAAAACTGAATATTGAGTTACAGCTTCCTCAAAAAAATTTATGCTGAATAAGTTGTTCTTGTTAATTCAATACTAAGGCCTGGATATTTAGGAAACCTTTTTCCAATTGTTTCTGCACCACTGTAGAATCTACAGCTGGTTCAAAATGCAACAGCACAAGCAATAATGGCCACTTTTAATTGTGCTGTGTGTTACCACTGCTTATGAGTTTGACTGTCATTTGGTTTTGGGTGAAATTCAAGGTGCTAATGTCTATATTTAAAGTCCCTCATGGCATAGAGGTTGATTATCTAACGGATCTTAGACACTGTGCGTGAGAAAGAAAGGAAAGGTGACAGGATTCTTTTGTCAACAGACAAAAAAAAGCTCTTAGAAAAAAAATCTTTTGTTTTTTAAAGTACCATTGCCAGGAACAAACCTATTAGCACTTCAGTTGTTGGTAACTACTTTAGCTTGAGGTATGATATTGTAAAATGCTACATGATAGTATAAAGTAATGGCATCTTAAATTCAAATGCCTTCTTAGATATTTTTCTTTGAAACTATCAGACTAGCCAACAGCTCAGGATTTCCAGCAAGTTCCCAATGTAAGAATTTGTAGAAATGGCAAAGCTGATCAGTTTGTCAGTTTGATTGTTTTGTCAAACAACAAAAACGTTTTTGAAAGTCTGGATACCTTATGTGGACTTCTTTGCTGAAAGAAGAAAAATGAATCAATAATTTATGGATTTGAAAATTAAGAAACATGCAGACTAAATGATAGGGATTAGCAAAATGTTTAAGAGGGAAGAAGGACAATAAAATAATTATCTGTTGAAAAGAACGTTGGAACTCATATTATTTTTACTTTTCTTTCTCTTTTGACTTCTTTATTTTTATTCATTTATTTTATGAAAATTATTAATAAAATATAAATAACATTACTAAAAAGGAATTTCCAGTGAGTTTCCCATCCAAGTAATAATCAGGGATAACTCTGATTAACTGATTAACATCTCTGATAAAGTTGCAATCACCTATAGATTTATTTTTAAGTCGGATTTTTTTTTCTA
The DNA here is from genome assembly GCA_032468055.1 of Acrochordus granulatus. Taxonomy (NCBI): domain Eukaryota; kingdom Metazoa; phylum Chordata; class Lepidosauria; order Squamata; family Acrochordidae; genus Acrochordus; species Acrochordus granulatus. Next base: position 10,101 of record JANHZU010181383.1, read on the forward strand.
TTTTGGATTTTTGAAATTTCAGGACTTCTTCAAAAATATACTGATCTAGAGGACACATTATATCCTCTTTTTTATTATAAAAAGCCAAATGATGCATTAGAATTTGTATAGAATACTTATAGAACTCCTAAAATATTTCTATCTTCTTTCATGCTTTTATAGCACTTAGATTAGGCTTGGATAAAATGTTTGACTTGTTAACCAGAATACAACTGCTGTTTATTTTAATATGGTACCTATAATATCTTAAACAAAAAATACAATCCTTAAAAAAAAGAAATATCAGGAAAGCCAAAATGTTATTTAATGGAGCCTAAGTGAATTGCTTTGCATATACTTTACTGAAATTTATTTAATTATTTATCTCAGGAATAGATAAATCATTTTTTTTATTGAAAAATGGACTTCAGAAAGAAACAGAAAACAAAAACAACAGATTCTGTCTCAAATAGATCAATCCTTACTTTTTAAGCCAGCAATCCAAGTAGATCAATCTTTACTTTTTTGGTCAGCAGTCCAAGTAGATCAATCCTTACTTTTTTAGCCAGCAGTGTAATCAGCAGGCAGATTAGAATGAGTCAGAAAAGTCCATTGGCAAAAATAGTTAGCCTTGATCAGAATTCATTTATACCCTATGAAAATCTCCAGGTACACCATGGTAAGAAATGGCATTCTGGGCATTACAAAGGCACAACTTGGGCAGAACCAAGATGGCCTTAGATGATTGGCTACAAAGTCTCTTTTTCTGTAGGGAAAAATAAGATCTTTTTCTCCTATAAGAACCACAAGCTGGTGTAATAAATTCTCCCCCAATAAAACCAAAACAGAAGAATTGTAGAATGGTAGAATAAATGTTAAGGCTATTTTTCTATTTTCCACCATTAACAACATGAATTGGCAAGATCTTATGTGTGGCATCCACCAATACTACCCATTATGTCATTTTATTTTTTGTTTTCCCATGAATTGCTTAATGATAAATGGGTTATATAGCCAATATACCATGTTACTGGTACCAAAGTAACATATCATTATCTCCCCAAAATATAAATTTTGTGCAGACTTGATGTGGGAAGAACCAAGTAATAAATAGAAATAGCAAAATAAGCTGCATTTGAAGTTCTGAACAAGTTTTTCCTTCAAATGAACAAGAATAAATAAATTAAATCTGGTCATGAGAAAGTGATGCTAGGAAGTAATGTACACATAGGATCTGAAACAGATATACGGTCAGAATTATCCTTTGGTTAGATCCACTCCAAATGTATTGGATTTCAAATCTCTGCAGCATTCTGTCTTTTTGTCATTCTCTGTAGAGATTTTGAGAATTAAAATCTAACAGATCTGGATAGAGTGTGATCGAGGAAGGTAATTTAAATGTGTCTCCTTACATACCAAATCTAGAATAGTCTCTGATGTGATTTTTGTACTTGCTATTTTTTCTGTGAGATTTGTGTCTGCCTGTGGGCATTATTTCAATATAACTGTTTACATTTTGAACTTGTAATTTTGCCATAGATTGTCTAGTTTAGATCTCTCTAAAATATTTTCATAGATTTATGTTAAATCATTCTGAAGATCTCTAAAGTAAAAGAAGGGAGAAAACGTTTTATTGTGAATATATATATATATATTACAATAAATCTTTATGTGTATGTATGTATATATGTGTGTATATATTCCTATTTGAAAGCTAGGAATAGAATCTAATCTTAATGTTTGTGAATACTTGTATATTTTAACAGCATCTTGCTAAAACATGTACCACATCATTGTACACTCCTGTTTTAGCCAGATAGTGATAATTAATGAAACCATGCTTATTTTGATCAGATATAACAACATCAAAAGCTGGCAGAAAGATTTGCTTATATAGAAAAAAATAATATTTTTTTCAGAAAAAAGTATTACTATACTTGTTTGAGGCATACAGTGTCCTCGATATTTATTAATATTTATGGTTTTCTTTCCTAACAAGCTGATGTCTTCTTTCCTATCCAGTTCATTTAGCTAAAAACAACATGACAATACACCATATTAAAGTAGGCTATTTCTGTAATTTGAAGAAAATGTCTTGGAAAATACTTTTAGGCATTAGAATTAGATTTTCTGAATTATATTCAAGCTAGATTATCATTATGTCAAAATCTAATCAAAATCATATGTTCAAATGTTTTGAGGAAGAAGGATCAACTTCAGACTGATCAGTGTACTCATACTAGAAAGATGCCTGAACACATTTTAGTTGGTAAGAATCAGAGTTAATAGACACTTAGAAATTATAAATAATATACAGTCACTGATTATTCAATACTATATATATTAATATAGTAGATAAGGCAATCATTAATAGCTAACATTAATTCCTAAGAGATAAATATTGCCAGAAAAAATATAATTCTTATTTTAAATTACACTATGAATAATTCTGTGGATGTCATTATTTTGCTTTTATCAAGTAAGATGCTAACACTCCTCAATATATTTTTGTGAGCAATTAATGTAACCTCTGTAGCTTAAGTTATATTGTTAGAATAAAGGAAGAATTTGGGTATAATATCAAATATTTTTAAAACTTACTTGCATAAACCTTGGATTCAAGATTTTCTTTTTGTCTGGTATTCCAGTAAAAAGTTTACATATCTCTTTCTGTTTTCAATTAACTACTTGGGAGTGTAAACTGCAATCTGAAGTTGATTTATTTCACTAAACTCTAAATGATCAACTGCAGGTTACTTGAGTTAAATAAGTAAAAACAGGATGGCACTGAAAGTTAACATCTTCTCACACTCATTCTTCATAGGCTGGGTCACATCAGAAGGCCAGGCTTGGAATAAGAAGTACTTTGCAAAAAACTGAAAAAGACCTGCCAATTAAATGTTGAGGAAATGATCACCAGCTCTATAATAAAACTATAATTTTCAATCTCTCCTCCCAAAAGAATACCTTCTACTATTTTGTATATAATTTTATTCGTCTTCTACAACTCTTATTTATTCAACTTATATGCCACCATTTCAAGGTGACTTACAATCCTTAAGTGCAATAAAAACATTATAATACTAAAACAATAAATATTGATATTAAATAAGTTAAACTTGAATAGAGATGGATGGAAGGGAGCAAGATTTTTGAAGTAAAGTTAGAAATTTAGTCTAAAGATTGGCAATACAAGTGGTCAGAACTATGAAAACTAAGTCCAATTCAATAAGGTTGAAAACTGAGCAAACCCTCAATTTAAGACAGACATTCTTGATTATGTCATAATATCCCTATTTACTCTCTTCCTTTCTCTTTTAGGAAATATGAAAAGCTGCTGCTTCAAAAAAAAGTTGCAATGTCGATGCAAATAGGTCAGGCAACTATAAAGATACTGAAACTGAAATCTGAAAAGGCTTTGGAAATTATCCCTGATTCCTCTAGGTGGGAGCCTTCTGATTTGAATCCCATGTCTAAACCTTGGGACTCCAGTTGATACTGCTGTATTTTGTTTCCATGGTGTAAACACAACCATCTCTTATGAAGAGAAGCTCTGAAAAGACTTCTCCATATCTCTAATCCTCAACTCCCCTCAACTTCTCTCATATCTCTAACCCTTGACTTTAAGAGAAATTAGCAATTGCAAAAAAAAAAATGTATTATTTCTTGTATTGTTTACTAATAGCACATAGGGTAAGACAAGTGACTTGCTCTAGACCAATAGTTTGGCTCTAAATAATACGCATGTGCAACCAGAAGTACATTGAAAGAAAAATTTGTCCATCCCAAGGACAAAACACCTAGTCAAATAGAGCAATATTATATATGCAGTGCAATGCAATGAGTCATGTGCAGACTTGTGCATTGTTGAAACAAAACAACCACTTCACAAATGGATGACAAAACACGCAAACTTATCAGGTCAGGTTTCAACAGTCCATTTGCACCTGAAAGACTATGGTCATTTCTTTGAAGGCAGCAATGCTCACATTTTAGACAGGAAGGAATGCTGGTTTGAAAGAGGAATCGAAGAGGCTATCTGTGTTAACACTGAACAACCCTTTCTAAACAGAGGGAAGGAACATTACAACACTTATCTCCTATTTACAATGCAGTTCTTTCAACACTCCTAAAACAGCTTCACACTTATTTGCATGCTGATTAAAGTAATCCTGAGGTCACAGAGTAACCTCCAGATGATTTCAACAACTCTCAGTGTGTTAATGACTGGCAGACTTCTAAGAAAGAAAGTATAAATACTTCCATCCCCCATCATTTAGTTAGAACTGAAGAAGTTTCTTGGATGACAAGTGAATCTTCAAGAGAAAAAGCAAGAAGTCCAATTGCCTTTGGAGAAAGCACCTGAGGCTAGAGTTGCTCTCCATGGCAACTAGACTGTTTGAACCTACAGTCTGAGCTGTTCTATTGACTGTGATTCTGAACCTTTTTTACAGCATTTCAGTTAGTTGGATGCCAGAGGGTGTTCTGAGCTATTTTCTACAGCAGGCAATAGTATTACTGATATGACTAGCAAATCTCTGATGGAAATGCTTCAAGCTTCAATTTCTGTGTCTTCATGCTTTGAAACTCTTTTGGAAAGGCATGGTGAGGACAAAGCTGGCAGGGAAATCATAATCATGAACACCTTAAAACTTGTTTCTGACAGCAAATGCTTAAAAAACTCTTCCATTCTTGATGTGCTTCCTCCTGGAAATAAAATGTTTAGGAGACAGATTGCTTTTGTGATAATAGGTCTTCAGTTCTGTGCGTGTGGATATCTTCTATCTAGGAGAGAAAGCAGAAGGAGAGATAAGTTTTATGCTATATGATATTGCTCACAGGTGAGTCAGATGGACCAATGATCAACAATTGTGCTTTAAAAAATTAAAGTTTTGCTTCTGAAATTGAAGGACACTTGCACTGAAACTGAAGCAGGTTTTCCCATAACCCTAATTTGCAGCTCAGGATAGTTATTCTTGTAAGTTATTATTTATTTATTTCTCTCTCAAATTTCTACACTGATCATCTCACCTAAGTGACTCTGATGGTTTACAATAATAACACACAATGATATAAAAAGCAAAATTAAAACACAACGATAAAAACAGAATGAAGAACAAGGTTAAAAAAAAATGTTAAAAAAGTTAAAAGAATCAGATGGTTTCCCTCAACTCACCAGCCACACCCAGAGTTGCATATTAGACCGCTATGCCAAACGGCAGAGCCAGGTCTTGATGCTCTTCTGGAAGGCCTGACCTTTGGGTGAGTACAATGTTCCATAGGGCAGGAGCAATGTCAGAAAAGGCTGTCTTCCTGGAACCAACCAGTTGAAATTCTTTAACTGACAAGATTAGCAACATGTCCTCTCTGCCTAATCAAGTGGGATGGGTTGATGTAATTGCGATTGGGCAATTCCTCAGGAAACATGATCCCATACCATGAAGGGCTTTAACAGAGTTGTTATATGTGCAAGCCTTGGAACACCTAAAACATATGATTGCTAAGGCTTACTTAAGCAACCATCTAATAAAAGGCAGATCTGCCTCTCAGTACACTGTCACATTCCTATACCTCTGTTGTTGTTCAGTAACGCAGTTGTGTCCGACTCTTCGCAACCCCATGGACTGCATTATGCCAGGCCCCCCTATCTTTCACAGCCTCCTGGAGTCTTCCCAAGCCCACACCCATCACACTGACTATGCTATCTATCATCCTCTGCCATCCCCTTCTCCTCTTCCCGACAATCCTTGCCAGCATCACAGTCTTTTCTAATGGGTCCTCCCTGCGCATTATGTGGCCAAAGTACTTGACCTTCAACTTCAATATCTGTCCCACCAATGAGCAATCAGGTTTGATTTGCTGCAGGATTGACTGGTTTGATCTCCTTGCCATCCAAGGGACTCTCAAGAGTCTTCTCCAGCACCACAATTCAAAGGCATC
>JANHZU010181439.1:0-15992 GCA_032468055.1 Acrochordus granulatus
ATGAGATGGATAGATAGCATAGTCAGTGTGATGGGTGTGAGCTTGGGAAGACTCCGGGAGGCAGTGCAAGACGGGGGGGCCTGGCGTAATGCAGTCCATGGGGTCGCGAAGAGTCGGACACAACTGTGTGACTGAACAACATCATCTTAAAGGTGCCAGGTTTGAAAAATACTATTCTATCCATTGCTTTTCTATATTAAAAAGAAAATTTGCTCTGCAAAATGAGAACAGAAAACAAATCAATTTTGGATCTTTAATTACCATTCAGGTAATAGTTACGATGAAGTATGTGAGGGAATATTTATTTGTATCCCACCTTTATTATTTTATAAACAACTGAAAGAGGTGAATATATTTAACACACCTTCCTCCTCACAACAACCCTGTAAGGTGGGTTGGGCTGAGAGAGAGCGACTGGCCTAAAGTCACCCAGCTGGCTTTCATACCTAAGGCAGGACTAGAACTCATTGTCTCCTGGTGATTGGCCCAAAGTCACCGAACTATTTTCATGCCTAAGGTGGGACTAGAACTCACCATCTCCTAATTATTGGCTCAAAGTCACACAGCTGGCTGTTAATGCCTGAAGTGGGATTAGAATTTACAACCTTCCAATTTCTAGTCTGTTACCTTAATCACTAGACCAAACTGGTTCTAGTATGATTTAAAAACAACAACAGGTGGAGTGATCCCAGTACTTTTTCATGCATCAGTAAATATAATGTGCAGAACTCTAAAAAAAATGTGTTTTGTCTTACAGGCCAAAAGAAATTGTCCTAAAGACATTGCCACATAAAATTGAACTAGCAATCATATGTCATTCAGGATTAAGAGTTTGCCTAAAGCCAATTTAAATGACAATATTAGGGTGGGGAAATGGCTGGTTCCAGGATGATTGGATGATCTCTAGCCCAAACAATCTGCCTGGGTCTGACAACTAATTATGTATTGTAAATATTGTAGGACAAGATCTGTGTTAGTCTATAAGTCTGTGTTTCACGACCTTATCAACTTTAAGATGTGTTGTCTTCAACTCCCATAATTCCCCAGCCAATTTTAAAAAGTGTGGACTTCAACTCCCAGAATGCCCTAGCCAGCATGCTCTAGGATAGCCAAAAATGAGAAGGAGCATGGTAGCCCCTTTTGTGACTCACAAAATGTATTCACATGCAGAAATGTTTGTGAAGTGCAACTCACACATCAAATGCATGGAGTGGTTTGTAAATAGTGGCAGTCAGCAAGCACCATGTTTTAGGCCCTACTATACCCTTTTATGATTGACCTATTAAAAGCCTAATCCAGGATAGGGGACCCTGGGAGTTGCCTGTAGGTAACAGCTGTTCTGTTGCAAAATAGTCTCAGTCCTCTTTTGTAAATGGATGAGTAACATAACATCCTATAAACCTACATTTCCTCTTGTTTAAGAGTGGTTGTTCTCTTGGAATTGCTCAAGATAAGAGAGACAATCTTGTACAGCACAAAATGTTCTGATCAAGTCCTTTAAATTTCATGCTGTGCGATTCATATTTTTCGTTTAATTATTGCTACATTCTCTTGATGTTTCTCAACCTCACTCAATTCTAGCTGGGCATTCTGGGAGTTGAAGACCACACTTCTTTAAGTTGCTGAGTTTGAAAAACACTTGGAAACACTCTGAAATTTGCTTTTGGTTTTCATCCTTCTTCCCAATACACAAAACAGAAAATTGACTATCTTTGACTACATATAGTATGTTTTGATTATTTATTTAATACTTATTGTCATCCCAGGAACAAACTTTCAAGGCAGATTACAAAACAAATATATAACATAGATTTCTATGTTTATTGTTGTTTTGGTTTACCATGATTTGCAAGACAAATGCAGTTCAAGAATAAACAGTGATTTGTAAAATAAAAGTACTGTATAGCAGAAAATTCATTCTAAGATTAACAGCCCCTGTTGCAACAGTCTATGTGGGGCAAAATAAAACTCATTTCAACAGCTGTGTTCAGTGGAAGATATACATAATGGAAAAATACTTTCTGTGAAGAGCTGACTTTAATTATCAATCATGTAAACCATTGAAAAATAATCCTTTGACCATTTTAATTGCTCATTTGATCTCAGTTGAATGAATGAATGATAAGTCTTAATAAAGTCTCAATAATATACAGAGATAGTCTTGCTGCACTGTCTGAGTATAAGTAAAATATCTATCTTGTTAAGAAATCTGTAAGCTTAATTTAAAAAAACACATGCACCAATCCATTAAGAATGTCCCAGCATGGAATACTGTTTTCTTAACTGAGTTTTCTCATTTTTGTCAGGCCTCTTAGATGGATTGTGTATCAGTACAGTATATAATATGCTAGTCCAGCTTTTGAGATTGAATTTCTTTTTCTGAAAAGAATCAAACTCTGATCCTGCAAGAAATCAATCTGTGAGAACTAAAGATTATCTTGGAAGTCAAGGTCAAACAGCAGGATGAAAGGGAAGCCAGAAAGTCACAAACAAGGAACTTCTCCAGAACTCATGAGATTGAGGTTGCCCAAGGAAGACTCACTCAGAACTGGGCGTCTTGGCATTGTACACCTTGTAGGAGAAGAGATGGCAGAACCAGGGAAGGAGTCAAAAGAGACATTAGTCCAGAATTGCTATGCAGCCACAAACATACAAGATCCAATCCTCCCTGATTGCCACTGAAACTTATCTAACATAGGTGCTGGATTGTAAGTTGAGTAGATTCTTGTAGATAGGCTGAAGCAATAAATCTGTGAATTTGAATCTTGATGCCTGGATCTGGTCTTTCACACCTGACATTGGTTGACCCACTGATCAACCCGAGAAGGCAGTGCACTGAGAAACTCCCACATGCACTTCAATCATTGGCCATCACAGGTCTCAGGATGAGCACCTCCTAACCCTGCAAGTAAGGTTGGCTTGGAACATCATTGGCTACCAAAGCACTCAACACACTGGAGTTGCTGGAAAGAGGTTCTTTCCGGGTTCCCCGCTTTGGTATCTCTGGGCTATAGAAGCTCTCAACCCTGTGGACCTTCAGGGAACTTCCCACCCCTGTGGAAGAGCTTCGGGGAAGGTCACTGGGAGCAAAGCAGCCATTTGGACCTTGCCACTCTGCCGAGATGCAGCAGCAGCAAAGAAGTCCCACCACAGCTCTTCTCACCTCTTTGCTTGTCAAAGAATAGATGATAGGGTTGCTGAAAGAGTTGAGCACAGCCAAAGTCACGATCCAGCCAAAGACTTTTTGGAGCTTCAGGGCCTGGCTCTTGTCGAAGATGTCGATCAACAGGAGGAGGAAGAGAGGAATCCAGCAAATCATGAAGGTGAAAAGGATGATCAGCACTGTCTTCAGCAACCGTAGTGACCTCTTGCGGCTTCCACTGGCAAAGCCTTGCTTGGCTCTTTTCCTGACCCAGCGGTAGATGGCACAATAGAGGCCCACCACACCCACTAGGATGATGCAGAACATGATCACCGTAAAGAGGATGTAATTCTTGGCATAAAGAGGGAGCAACGTGGAGCAATGTGGAACATCACAAACACAATTCCAGCCCAGCAAGGGAAGCAGGCCAATCCCAATGGCCAAAATCCAGAAAAAGATAATGAGGCTCCGGAGACGGACTGTCTTAATGGACTCACTTTCAGCAACAGGCCTGACTATGGCGCTGTAGCGTTCAATGGCTGTCACCAGCAGGCTGAAAGTGGAGGCTGCTAAGGCGATGAAAAGGATCCCTTCTCGGAGGAACCACATGGTGGGCGAGAGTTGGAAGGTTTTGCTTCCTGAGAAGCAAAGGTTGATCAAATAGGCAATGCCGGCTAGCAGGTCGCTGAAGGAGATGCTGGCTAGACAGGAATAGATCCAACGTCGGCTCCGTACTTTCCAGATGATGGCCATCAGAACCAGTAGGTTCTCCAAAATGATGAGGCAGCTGGCGGCAATGATGATGATTTTGAGGACACCTAAGTGATCTTCCTCAGGACGCCGGTGATTCAGCCTCCCTGTGAGGTTATAATGGTGCAAAATGATGTTGAAGTCCTTTGTGGCAGTCAGGAAGGAGCAGGTCTTCTGGCCACTGACTGAGCCAAGACGTGGCCTAAAGGCTGAAGTAGGGAACAAAGAAGGAGGGGAGGTGGAGGAGAAAGAGGAGGAGAAAAGGCTTTGGTCCGTCATGTTCAAAGCAGGAATCACAATGGCAGTGCAGCTGAACTTGTGGTTGGAAAGGTGTGCTGGAGATGATACCAGATGCTTTCTCTGCCTTTTCCAAAGGAGGACAACGAAGCAAATTTAACAAAGTAGCCACACACAGGTGGCTTTAAATTTAAATTCTGCTTTAGAGAAGCTGACTTTGATTCGTGGGGAGAAGCCTCAGAGGTGTGTCAAGCATCTCAGAGGGGAACTGATGTGCAAGCAAGCACAGCCATCTTCAAATTCTTTGCCAAAATTGCGAATGATGCCACCAGAGGCGCCCGTGGTCCGCCTTCAGTTGGAAAGAACCCTGGTGGAAATTGAAAGAAGAAAAAGAGGATCCAGTGTTGAAATAGAATTGTTTCCTCTGTTTCGCAATATTCCCTGCCTTTTCTACAATCATCAGCATGCTGTTTTCTACTTTTGGTTTGGCACAAACCAAAAAGGATTTCATATACCATTTCGTAGCACAATGCAATCAGTTTACCGGCTTATTTTTTTGGTGTGTACACATGACCCTGAATATTTAACGAGGCTTGAGAAATTTGTGGGATTGTTTCCTACAATATACGATGCAATCAGTTTACCGCTCTTCTCTGTTTAGTCTGTACATGACCCTGAATATCAAAAGAGACTTGAGAAACTCTGCATTTTGGGTACAATTGGCCTTTTTAGTGGGGAAAAAGGAAAACTGTGGTTTTCCTTTAGAATAAGTAAAATATTTGACGTAAAGGAAGAACAAAAAAACAAGCAAACCTGATTTTATATCCTTAAAGCTATTTATTATAAGTTGAGCATAATCATTTGTATTTATTGTTTAAATTTTGTTATAGCTGTCCAAATACAGTGCATGCATGCAAAATTGACATTTCCCCTCTAATAAAAACAGATAAAACTTAAAAGCAATCAAGGATGTAGGAATTATTTATTTATTCAGCCAATTCATGAACTGAAACATTTTCTTATTGTTTTGAGTTTGGTAGAGCTGATGACCCATTAAAAAATGAAGGGAAGGGATGAGAAGTCAGCAGGAAAAAAGGATGTATTCATGGAAACAGTACACTAAAATGAAAAAGCAATTAATACATAAATATAAGTACATTTGGAGAAATGTGTCCAAAAATTCTTGACACTTTTAAGGCAATCTATTCTTAACAGCCCTTTTCTCCATCACTGGAAACTTCAAGTATTTGAATAGTGCTAAATGAAAAACTAGTAGAAAATACAAAAAATAACCAGTGCTGAGCTACGTTCATTGGCAAATACAGATCACTGGATTGTCATGATGTAATCTGTATTTTTTAGAAGGGATGCAGCTAACGCGGCATCGCGAAAGAAGAGAATCCAGTTTCACACCACCATCACTTAGACTTGGCAGAATCAAGGATGGGCAGGAAAGGAAATAATTTTTTTATTGGAATCCAATTTCCCTGCAAATGCTTACGAGGGACTATTGCCATTGCAGTTTCCGTTGCTGTTTTATCTTCACAGCCAGCTCTTAACTGGCTCTTACTTTAGAAGACACTGAAGATCAGTTCAGATCTTTCGTATAATGTGGGCGTGTGAAAGAATATGTCTGCAGGAATCTATCTGCTCCCGGGTTCTGTCTCCAGGTTATGAGACAATGGCAACTATAACAAAGCACTTAAAAAATAACCCCCTCCCTGTCAAGGTGAACTTGGATTAAGTCCCTACCACTTAGTCTCAGTGTTCCCATCTGTAAAATGGGTGCATTCTGGAGGCTGCGCAGCCTACCTGAGAAGATTTCTCAAGGTCTTTACATATTCATGGGCTGCAGTGAGAAATTTGCTTCCCCAGGTCAGGTTTCAGCTGTATCCACCCACCCACCCCTTCTGCTATAACACTTCCCAGAATCCTTGCTATGCAAAACCTGGGGCTTTGTGGTGCATGAGAGCAATCTTTTAAACCCCAAAGCTGCATGTGACTCAGCGAACAACCGCCAATGCTGGACTGTTGTGGAAAGGCCGTGGATGACTGCACCAGACACAGTTGTGATTTGCTTTTATTAGTGTTCATGAGATTTATTCTTATGATTAGCACTTCTAAAGCCCCCAGCTCCTAGAACACCTTCCTCTAGGACTTCAAAGCAGCGCACGTAGTCCTCCCTCTTCCTGTTTTCCCCAAACAACCCCGCAAGGTAGTCTGGGCAGAGAGAGAATGGGTGACTCAGAATCCTCCAAGGAGTTTCCAAAAGCGAGGATGACCACGAGCTCGTTTTCCAAGCTCGGTCAAACTCCTTAATCTGCTGGAACACCATCCCCACTGGTTGCTGGCATAGTGGGAATGTGTTTTAGTGCCACCTCTGCGCTGCCCACGCAAATCCAGCCAGGCAGCTGTGATATTGCAAAGTTTATAAACGTACAACTCCAACCTGATTTTCATTTTTTTTCCCCAGCGGAGAAATAGAGAAGGTTGAAGTGATTATGCGCGCACACTGCAGAAATCAATAAAGATATTTTTAACTGCTGTTTCGTTTTTATTCATTTTTATTGTGGTTGGATGATATCTGGAGGCGGGGGACAATAGAGTAATACATTTTGTATGTTGTTTGTAAGACCAAGTGAGACAGCTTGGAAGAATTCTCTCTTTTGCTGTGTAATTTGCATTCGTAATTCAACTTAGTCATAAGTTTGGTTTTTTTGCTTGGTTATAATTTAGCACAATGTTTCATTCCAGCACTGGAGTATATAAATCCTGATTTTGTACATAGGATCACCCTGACCAATTGTGGTTTAGCCAGTAAACTATGGATAACTTAATGCAAAAAAAGAACCTAGTCCGTTACCCTAAATCATGGGGCTGCTGCAAATAAAAAAAATTAGAGAAGGGTACCCCAGAGTACTAGATCCATGGAAGAAACTTCTCCCCAAAATATGAAAACAATTTTCGAATTGAACTATTTGCAGAAAATCGCTTTGTAAATCCTTTAACCACCAAAGGAGCAATTTAAATAATACTGTTGTGGTGAACGGAAAAAATGCGTATTTCTTTAAAAAAATAAAAGTGGAAAGTGATAAAATCATCTCATTCTATAAAGCAAAGGGAGAAGGAAGGGGTACAAAAAAAAGAAAAATACAGATTTGTGTTAATTTCAAAAACAGACTCGCACAACGGAAAAAAATGTAATTTAATCATAGTGCACTATTTTTTGACTACTGTTGTATCGCAACAAAGTTTAAAAAACAGGCGTCTGGACTGGATTTTTCTCAAGTTGAATTCGAATTCGACGAGAAAAATCCAGTCCAGATGCCTGTTTTTTAAACTTTGTTGCGATGCAATTACCCTGGACGAGTGAGAGTCTTCACAGACACTACTGTTGTAGTAAATGTCAGCTGTTCCCTAGTAAATGACAGCTTAGCATGTGAATATATCTGGTAGCCACAATTGCACATTATATGAAGCCATGATTTATTTTAAATATGGTCTGTTTGACAAGCCATACTTCCTAGATTGCACATTACATTAAGCCAAAAGCAAAAAAATAATGGCTAGTTCAACCAGGATGAGACTCTGCCATAGATAAACACAGCGTAGAATAACTGGATCCACATAACACATTAGATAATCCATTTTCTGCATTCACACATTACATTCATCTGTAAATTCACCCACCAGGCTGAGGTGCAGAATATGTTGAGCAAGAAAAAAAAAATAAGGGAAATGCTAATCAGTCCATTGGCTTTTATTTGTCTAGGTTGTGTGAATGCAGTCAACTGTAACTCTCAGGTCAACTTGTTACTAAATCTGATGCAACTTCATTTCTAGGAAAACCTGTCCAGGAATTTTGCAGTCTTTCTCCTAAATTTATGCAAGTTGCTTCCAATCTTGAGATTTAAAGAAAACCACGATTCCATCCGCTCCAGGAGTGGAAGATCCCAAATTGAAAACCAGGGAAAAGATCTATTGTATGGTAGCTGCCTTTCTGTGCAGATAGCACTGAGATGGTGCTAACTCAAAAAAAACACACGTTTTTTTTCTTTCTCTCTTCTTTTACAGCAGTGGGAACAGAATTCCCCGTTTGCTTTCCCTCCAGTTATTCAGAGCAATCAAGAAAGCAAGGGAAAAACCCTTTTTAGCTGAGAGATTCTACTGTACAGAATAGATAGGCCAACAGATTTGTTTTATTTAGCTAAAACATTTATATAGGTGCTTATCTTATAACCAATTATATAGATGGTCCCCAATCTATGGGATGGACAGTCTACATCATCCTTGGCCCAAAAGCGACCTTCTTTGGTTTTGGCATTGGGTGCAGTGGGAACCTATCTCTTCTGGAATATCAGTCTTGGTTAATGATCATAACCTATGGGGTAACCTAGCCCATTTCCCTTGCCAAGAAAATCAGTGTTAAATCAATCATGGTCTAAGGCAGAGCGTGAGCACGGCTCCACTCTGGGTTTCTAGCTGCTTGCTGTCCTCCCAATGATGCCTAGGGCTGAAGGGAGAATAAAAAGAGATTTGCAAAAGAGGATAGAGAAAGTTGAATGAGTGAATGGAGAAAAGATAGAAAGGGGGGATTTTTTTAAAAAAAACCCTTTGTGCCCCGTGACTCACCTGCTCAGAATGAATCTATCTCATCAATACAGCTCAGTGCTGGGATGTGATTCATCTTATAATTCTCTCAGGGTTCACGTCTGATGATCAAAACTCCTGGGATGTGCCTTAAACCAGAGCCTTCGCATGTGTGTGTGCACACGTGTGAGTGTATGTGCATTCTGTTTTTGCCTTTTTTCTTCTTGAAAATAAGAAGGGGGCATGCATCTATTCTACCTAGCAAACAAGAGGAAGAAGCTATTGCTACACCCAGAGCCGAAAACCACAAAAGGACCCACCCAAGTAGTGGTTGGCAAAGTGTCAAAACAAATCAAAAACAACTATTTTATCTTCAGGTTGAACTCTGTTTTGCTACCAGGTATTGTCAAGTTGGCCTACTTCATCAACAGTTGCTCTATATGTTCAATTTCCAACAACACACATGTAAAGAATTTAAGAAACAAAGACCAAGTTTTAACTGCATGATCCTCAGGAGCAAAGGACTTCGTGTCCTTTGCAAAGCATATATGGACATCAATGGCACTGTAACAACGGTTGCTACACACTCTTCTGTTGATTTCGCCCTCTGCTTCCTTCTGTTCTCTGCACTCTTATGAATCATCATGGTGGGTCCTAATCTGACCGCTTTCTTTTGCAGACCCAAGGTGGACATCCTCACTGGTAGAGTACACAGCTCCCAGGTTCATTTTCAGCATCACCAAGTTGAAGGCATCCGTTGAAGGTGAGGAGGAGGACCAGATCCCCCAAAACCTGGTCTAGGGGCTACTTCCAGTCTTCTAGTTGTCCCTTTTGGGTGGGGGAGACCAAACATTGGGAGAGACCATGCATGGTGCCGTTTTTGCACTTTGGGGGGCTCTTAAGAAGGCAAGAACTGAAACGGGGTCCAAGAAATGATTCGAGGAGCCCGAACTTCAAGGGGCTCCTCAAGGTTGTCCCGTTACCAGTCTTAATTCAACCCTGTTTGGATGATATATCTGATCAGGAAGAGAGATTGCAGCCCCAAGGAAATTATCATTAATCATAATAATTTCTGGTGGATTTGAACAGGTCAGTGCACAGTGCAGGGAGGGTTTTTCAGCATAGAAAATGATAGAAACAAGGCCATTGAGGTTCAAGGCAACTAAATGGGTTGTGTGTGCACACAACACACAATATTGTGTGTGCACACAACACACAGTACACTCAGCCAGATATCTGAAATATTGTGGTGCCAAGGACTCACTAACATGAGAAGCAACATGGCGTGACCCTTCCCCATGAATACAGGAGCCTTCAACTTACAACAACAGTTGGGATGGAACTTCTGCCGCTAAGCAATATGGTTGTTAAGTAAATTGTGCCCAATTTTATGATTTTTTGCAGAGTTCATTAAGTGAATCACACAGTAGTTAAGTGAATCTGGCTTCCCCCATTGACTTTGCTTGTTGGAAATCCCTTAGGAAGGTTGCAAATGGCAATCCTGTGACCCTGGCATGCTGTAACCTTTGTAAATGCAGGCCACTTGTCATGTGCCAAATTTTTTATCGCATGACCACAGGGACTGAGATGGTCATAAGTACAAGGATCAGTCATAAGTCACTTTTTTCAGTGCCCTTGTAACTTTGAACAGTTGTTAAACAAGTGGTCATTAAGCAAGGACTTCCTATAAAAGTCATGTTTGATTGGAGGTAGAGTTGGTCAAGAAATAAAGTAACGGTGACTTGTAATAATTTAATGGTAATCTACATATCAAATACAACTCATTTTGTACCCAGCGACTTAATGAAATCAAAGCTGACCATAATCCTTTGTTCCATCACATCTGAAACCACTTATTCCATGGAAAGGATAATCTTGGTGGGTTTTACACAATTTCTCAAATCTGTGTTTCAAATCACTCTCACTTCTCCTTCAGCATTTGTTTCGCATCTATATTTTTTGTTTGTAGTAGCAGTGACAGAAAATCCTAACTTGCCCACAGAGAACAATGGTGAATTCAAACCACAAACCCTCCTTGGATGCACAGGAGTTGGGGAGAGCTGAGCCACAAAACCTGGATTGTGGCTTGTTCAGAGCATGCGCAAGCTCTCAGATATGATGAACCATCCCATCATCAAATTTGCTTGCAACCCTCACAGAGGGTCACCAGCCACATTTTGAGAATCCTCTAGTGCTGCACACCCACACCCCATCCTCATAAGTATCAAGACGAACGTTGGCTGGGGGATCCTGGGAGTTGAAATCCCCATTGAAAGTGCTTATGATTGGGTGGGGCTGGTACGAGCAAAACGTTTAAAGACCAAATAAAACACCTATGAAATGATCAAGGAAACTCTTAAGACAGCCAGGCCCTGCTTGAAAACAGCCATGACTTTTTCTTTAATTTAAAAAATATTGGTGAAGCATAATAAAAGTGATTGTACAATAAAAAAGAATAACATACCTTATAGAGATTAAAGTAGTCTGAGTATAGGAAATAAAGAAAAAAGAGAAAAAAATTAGATCTATGTGATATCAGCATAAAAAATTAGTCCTTAACCTTATTAAATTTAAACCATACAGAACCATATTATTCCCTTTTCTTATTTTTAGAATAGAAAGACAAAGAAATATATCTTTGGACTAAAAAGACAAACAAATATAAATGTAAGAGGAGACTAATATAGTCAGTATACATATATTTTTTATCCATTTTTGAAATGGCATGATCACAATCTGAATTTCCTTCTGCTGTAGATGTTACCTTTCAGTCTTACACCACAGTAATCAGTAGAAACCATAATTTCCTGGAAAGGGTATTGGGCAAGTTAAAAGACCTCAAATTTTGTGATTATCCGGAAAAGGTAAAAGGAAATTGTAGTCAACAACCAAGCCAATGAAAATAGCATAGAATCTGACTGGGAAAGGTTGACCGAACAGCAGCCTAAAACAAGCTAGGAGAAAGAAGACATAGGACAAATTTTTGGGAGTTTCGAGGGGCAGGGCTTAAAGCATGTCTGTGATGACCAGGTTTAGCCCTTTGATGGGTTTTTTGGAAACTTTTGCAGGATGAGCTACTTTGGAGAGCCTTTCCCTGATTCAGTGTTGCCACCGTATCTTCGTTTTTTATGCTTTGCACTGTTGTGTTGTCATAGAGTTCTCATCGTTTGACCATGGATGGTTTCAGTGGTCCATTTCAATCTTAAGCCGCCAAGAGTCTTTTGATAATGGCAGTGTAGGAATCTCCTTAGTAAATCAAAGATTGGTGGGTCGTATGCTATCAAAACAATGTAGACTCTTAATGGCCACTTAAATAATAAATAAAAAATAATGAAATCAGCGGTCAGGACTGATAGTAAACCAAGTCACAAGCCTGAGTGAGCCAACAGTCAAAATCTCATGGTCCACCAAAAAGATCAGGACCAAGTTCTGAGACACTTGGTTTCTCAAGCAAGATTGGGTTGGAACAGTAAACACTTGTGTCTATCCAGGAGGTAGGTCCAAAGAATGAGCATCCCTGCAATCCACACCCACCCCAAGGCCGCCACTAGCTCCTTGAAGGCAGTAAATGTAGAAGAACAAGGGTCATCTGCTAACACCAAAGAGCGCTGGCCAAAATCCCTAGAAGTGATCTTATGTATCCTTCAGGAGAAGGATGCCTGGTATACAATCATATTAATGAATGAGCCACATATCCACTTATGAAAGCCACTGACATATAATGCCAGTCATATATGGCCACAGTGTAGTGGCGATGTGTGATTTTATGCTGAGTGTGTATGTGTGAACAGCTATATCTAGATGATGGAGAATGTGGGGTCTATCTAAGCCCCCCAAAAGTAGAGAACTTTTGTTCGGAAAGATTTCAACTTACGCAGCCCATGAAGAACTATGACTTTGAATGATGAGAACCAGATCAGCACAAAAGATAATGTCCTCAAAACCGAATAATTGCCATGTGAACTGAATGAGGTCAAGCTGTTCAGCACAGCTTTAAGATGGGTGGACTTCAACTCCCAGAATTCCCAAGCCAACCAGGGGAATCAGGCATGACTCACTTAACAACCACTTTGCTTAGTAAGGGAAATTCTGGTCCCAATTGTTTCATAAGTTGAGGACTACCTGTACCTTAAAGGTACTTGTACATATTGGGCTTAAGGGTGGAGATTCCAAATTCATCTCTCCCACATGTAAGTGGCAGGTCTTGTCTCTCCCTTTGCCGATGCTTCACCACCAGATGGTGACTGATAGTTATGAGCTGATTCCAGGCTGTGGTGCTTCTTCCCTGACAAGGAATGAAGAAACATCTGTGGAGTTCTTTAGGGTTTTTTGATTCAAACATATCTTCCAATGCGAATCAAACTTATACCACTTTTTGCACAGAGCTCAGTGCAACGTGCATAGTGTTCTTTCCTGTTATTTGTGTCCACAAAAGCCACCCTTTGAGGTAGTCTGGGATGAGAAGGAGGGACTGGCCCAAATTCAGCCTAGGAGCTTCCATGGCTGAGGGGTGGCTAGACTGGGTCTCCTCCCTCCTAGTCCAGTCCCTTCCCCAGTAGACCCGATTGGCTCTGTTTTGGTGTCCCCTCCAAAATGCAACGTACAGATTTGCCCCTGGAAGCAGGGTGCTGATTTGGCCAAGGGGTGCTGTCAGAATTTAATTGGTTAGTCTTTTTAAAGCAGTGCTTTTCAACGTTGGCAACTTTAAGATGCATTTTTAAGATAGCATGCTGGCTGGAGGAATTCGGGGAGTTGAAGTCCACACATCTTAAAATTGCCAAGATTGAGAAACACTGTTTTTAAGGGACATTATCTCCTAAAGGAGGCCTCTGACCTGTTATGGTGATGTCATAAAAAGCAAGGGAGGTCCACCTCACCCTCCTGACCAAAGAGGGTCTGAATGAAACAGAGGAGCATGATCCACCAAGAATATCCTTTGCTGTTTCTGAACATTTGTGGATGGTTTTCATCATCTGTTTGCTTCATACTTCTCCGTCTCCCCAAATGCGTGAAGATTCCAAATTGAACAGCAATCATCACAAGGAGGCACCCAGGTTAGAAGAAACATGGTAGTAGGACCAATTGTTGAATCCATCTCTCGAAAGCTTTTAAGGAAGGCCAGAGGTTCGTCTAGCTTGACACATACTTCTTATTAATGGAGCAACTGGTATCCCTAATCCAGGATGGAAGGGTTTGTGTGGATTCACACATACCAAAATATCAGTCTGCCTAACGTTTGTTGGATGTATCACAGTGGTCTTGCCCAATGAAATGGGATGTGAGGATGGCCTTGGGGATGAGGGGAAGAGATGCTGCCTCAGAAACAATCAGATAAGAAAGGGAGGAGCCCGCAGTCACTTAATGGTCAGAGAAAGAAACTTAGAAAGGATCCTCCCTAAATAATCAGTACTAAAGAGACAATGGGAGTTTCATACTTTCATACTTGCAAGATTCTGCGAATGTAGCCTTTCAATAAAGTAGAATGATCTCATCTGGTTGTACAGTATTTCCTGTATGATTTACCCAGGAGGCTGACATTCAGCATGCTGAAGGAGATAGGACCTACTTGATCGGTCCGCCCTTGGCGACGGATGGACCCGGCTGGGGTCCAGAGGGATCTTGGGGGATGTCCCGGGGTATTGCTGCACGGTCCTGCCAAAGTCCTGGTTATGTTCTGGAATCAGAGGACGGCTAGGTTTTGGGTAGGATCGCGCCTGCACGGCCTCTCTGTAGCCCTCACACTCAACATTTCCCGTGGTGCTGAAGAGGGTAAAGAGACGCCCGGAGCGCCGCTGGTGGACAACGAGGGAAGAATCCGCCCGAGCACGAGTTAGAGCCGTTGTTAAGCCTACCTTGTGGCAATGAGGATAGCGCAACGTGATTATTTCTCCGCCCTTATTGCATCGGCAGAGTGTCATCCTTCAGCCCTGTTAAAGATCATCTGGTCCCTTCTTGGTGGGGGGGACTTGGGGGATCTTCAAGACCATGCAGAGAATTTGCTGATCTCCTGGCAGATCAAGTCGCTTGGATTCAGCCCAGTTGGAAGCCGTGCGCAATGCAGGTTCACTTGGGATGTGTAGGGAGGCATCTTGCCCAGTTACCTGGGAACAATTCGATCCTGTTGCCGCTGACGAGTGGGCAGGGTCTGTGATACTGTCAGTGCGACCGCTTGTGACTTAGACTTGTGTCCCTCCTGGCTGGTGAAAGCCACCAAGATGGGAACTTGCAGGGGGTCCAAAATTCCTCACTGCCAGGACCTTTTAAGGAGCCCCAGTTCGTCCCCTGCTAAAAAACCCTTCACTGGACTCCACCTGTCTGGACAATTATCATCCAGTCTCCCACTTGCCTTCTTAGGGAAGGTGGTCAAGAAAGTGGTCGCTTGGCAGCTTCACAGGTTCTTGGAGGAAACGGATTTTCTGGGCCCTTTTCAGTCGGGGTTCAGGCCTGGTTATGGGACAGAGACAGCATTGGCTGCGCTTGTGGATGATCTCTGGCGAGAGCGGGATGGGGATAGTGCATCCATCCTTGACCTCTCGGCAGCATTCGATACCGTCAACCGTGGTATCCTTTTGGGTCGGCTGCAGGGTTGGGGCTGGGCGGTGCAGTTTTGCGCTGGTCTGGCTCCTTCCTTCAGGGCCAGTCCCAGTCGGTGTTAATCGGGGAGAGAAGTCCGGTCCAGGGCTGCTACTTTGTGGTGCGCCGCAGGGCTCGGGGCTTTCTCCTCTCCTCTTTAACATCTACGTGAAACCACTGGGTGAGATCATCTTGTCGCCATGGGATGAGGTACCATCAGTACACTGATGATGCTCAGATTTACTTCTCCACCCCTGGCGATCCAAGTGATGCTGTCTCGGCCCTGACTTGGTGTCTGGACGCTGGATGGGTCTGGATGGAGGACCACAGGCTTCGGTTGAACCCTGGCAAGACTGAGTGGCTTTGGGTGTCTGGGGGACCCGGTTCTGGGACTTTAACATCTCTAACTCTGGACGGGGTGGCACTGTCCCAGACAGACCCTGTGCACAACCTGGGGGTTCTCCTCGACTCACAATTCCTGCTCAAGGAGCAGGTGACAGTTGCAGCTAGGAGGACTTGGTGCAGCTTTGTGTTGTGCGCCAGTTGAGCCCTTTCCTGGACCGGGAGTCCCCACGCTTAGTCACTCATGACCTGATCCTTTTTCTGTTGGACTACTGCAACGCGCTCTACATGGGGCTACCCTTGAAGAGCATCTAGAGAGGGCAGCTGGTGCAGGATGCGGATCTAAGGAGCCCAGAAA
>JANHZU010181574.1:0-15910 GCA_032468055.1 Acrochordus granulatus
GACTCCGGGAGGCAGTGCAAGACAGGGGGGCCTGGCGTAATGCAATCCATGGGGTCGTGAAGAGTCGGACACGACTGTGCAATCTGAACCACAAAAAAAAATTGGTGGAAGGGTAACAGCATTTCGTGCACCTTGGCATATAGTCATGCCAGCCCACATGACCATGGAAGGGTGTTTGGACAATGCTGGATCTTCAGCTATGAAACAGAGATGAGCACTGCCCCCTAGAGTCAGACATGACTGAAAGTCTTTCCCTTTTTTTGTACATCTATATATAAAAAAACACTGTTTTGCAGGACAGATTCAATTGCACTATATCAGAACTTCATTAACCATGCTTTATTCATGCCCTTCAGAGATCTCTCTTACCGTTGTGGATAAAACCTGATGCCATGCAACTAAAAAAATATGTATGGAGAAGAGTGCTCAAACAAATATTCTGCCATTGGGTTTCTTGGAGTCTTAAAGGCCCTGCATATCTCTGCAATGATTAGCATGCAGAACTCCAAAGCTTCTGCAGCAGCCGGGTTTGCCTTAAAGCACTGTTAGCAACAAGACATGGACAAAGGAGCTTTTCTTCTATCCATCTGACTTTTCTGGGGGATCTCTATTATTGTTTTGAAAAATATTTATAATGCTTTATCAACTTACACAAAAACTGATTACAGGATCAGTGGCTGGGCACCTCAGGCTGATGCAATCATATTCTTTCTACTCACCTTCACAGCTATCATGAATCATTTTGCTTTAGGTGCAGGAGATATCAGCTATCTGGCTTCTGTGAAGTATGCACCATTGTCCTATTTGAAGGATTCTGAAGTATGTGTCTGGGCTTCTTAAACACATGGCTTATTGCTCTTGGAAACATGCTAGACATATTCAATAAACTGCAATTGTGGTTTATTTATTCATGTGATGTTTATCCCTCTATTACTCTTTATAAGTAAGACAAAGCAGCAAACATATCTTATATTCCCTCCTCCTATTTTCCCCACAACATCATCAAGATGGGTTGAGTTGAGCAAGAGTCCCAAAGGCACCCAGTTGACTTTCATGGCTAAGGTGGAAATAGAACTCACTGTTTCCTGGTATCTTAAGGCCAGTACTTTAACCACTACACCAACTGGCTGAACAGTTGGACAATTTAAATTAGGAAAAGCAGTTATGTTTTCCCAGCTCTGCTTAACTGGTTGTATCGCAAGGCAGGATACTACAGATTCCCTACTTCTAGTCCTGCCTTAGGCATGAAAGCTAACTGGGTGAATTTGGAGTCATTGTCTCTCAAACCAACTCACCTCACAGAGTTATTGTTTTGGATAAAATAGGAGGAAGGAGTACTAGATATGCTTATCACCTTGAATTTTTTATATCAATAATACAAGTGAGATATAAAAAATATTTTTATAATGTACTGTATTAATCTGTCTGATTATTTAATTGGAAAGTGCCTGGTTAATTAATTGTAAAATCTTATATGTACTTTCTTGGATTAAGTTTTGAAGTTCACGGGTGAAATAATTCTTCAATAAATAAAAAGCAACTTTCTCCAACTTCCTCTCAGTCTCTGACACTTTCAGAAAAATCAAGTGAAGCCAAAATAGAGCAGATTTATCTAGGGTAGTTATCAGTATAACTGAAAGCACAGTACTGAGATACCTCCAGCTGATCTACTTTCTACTGCTTGTGCTGTTTAAGAAACTCTTTAAGAAAGAGTAATTTTATCTCCAGATATTGGTATTTCTGAGGTAATTTTGTTTTCCTGGTTATGATACAATCTATAAACAGAAAGCTGTATGAATATTCTGCAGAAACAAATTCAGTTTCAATTTCAGTGAAAACTGATAAGCTTCAAAACCAAAATAGTTAAAGCAAACCATCACTCAGTCTCATGTAAACAGAATTCAGGCTTAAAAAATCCTGGTAAATGTACATAGAGGAAGCAGTTAGCTCAGTTTCCAGCTCAGTCAAAGATCAGATTTGAATAACAACTGTTGACTCATGTTCTCCATTAACAAGGGGAGTCAGGAAAATAATTTGGTTTTATGAATTTCTCTTTGGTTTAGGAGAGATTCAAAGAACAAAGTTATTACAATCCCCATGAAGCCATTAGAGTCAATGCAGAATACCACTATTATTAGTGGTAATAATAATTTATTATATAAATATATTATATAATAATATAATTAATATATATTATTATATATTAATAATAATACCACTATTATTAGCATTAAGGTTTCCAGCTGAGTCAAAGGACAGGTTTGAAATCAACTGTTCAGATATTCAAATACTCAGACACTTTATTGGCCAAACATAGTTAAACATGAAAGGAATTTGATACCAGGACAGCAGCTCTCAGTATATTTGCAACACCAATAAAAACACTAAGATAAAGCATAACAATGTTAGTTATTCAGTAAGGGTTTAGTCAATAGAAGGAAGTACAGTGGAACCTTGGATTGCGAGCACCTCACTGAATGAGATTTTCGCAAGATGAGCAAACATTTTTAATAAAATTTATTTCGGTTGATGAGTGGCGACTCACAAGATGAGCAACACACCATGAGCTCATGTGGGAAATCTCACAATGCAGCCTATGGTTCTCCTCTCTCACTACTTAAACAGCATAAATTAAATGAAAGGTGTTCAAGAGAAGGAACTCCCGAGACTTCAGACTCCAGATGCTCCCTCCAGGCAGTCCCCTCCCCCTCCTCTCTTCCCTCTCATCTCCCTCACACCAGCCAGGACTGTTCTCAAAGCGCGCATACACAATGCACACAAAAACACATAATCCTTGTCGCCCAACACCATCCAGCCTGTCCCCTGCTGCCCATCTCTTCTCCCCTGATAGCATAGAGGCATGGACAAGAAACATTTCCAAATCACCCAGACCCACAGAAAGACATTACTGAGGGAAAAGGGAAAAAGCCATTTTGCCTCAAGCAGCAGCAGCAGTGGATCCTCCAATCCAGCAGGAGGCACCGGACAGCAGTTGGCCTAGCAGCAGTTGAGGCCAGAACCTGCCTCGAAGCAAATCCGTAAGTGCTGGTTAGTTTGTTCTATTTCTGCTTTATATAGTGTGTTAATCCCCCTGAAATGTCTTATAGAGAATGCAAAATTAAAATGTACCATCACATTTAAATCCAACTCAAGTCTATTATGTTTTTTGAAATTCATTGCTATTGGGGTTGATTTATTCCTATGATTTCCTGAAAATAATTTGCTTGCATTGAAACTGCAATTGTTATCTTTTATATCAGAGATTTTTGCCTCCAACTTTTACTTTACTTTCTAGACCATTTTTCTAACATTCCATTATTGGGATATTTGTGAATCCAGTTTGAAGAAGTGATGCAAGTTATATTTTGTTGTAAAGCCATGGTAGATGGGTCTATACAATATCCTAAGTCAAAATGCAATAAACCATATTATTACTTGGTGTGAAATATGAATTCAGCTAATGAGACCACAGTCTGATCTAACTTCTTGTTTTCAGCAAGTGGCCTTAAAGTGATCTTCTGAGATAAAACTGAAATCTGTAGCCATTTCCATCTATGCATCTGATTGGAAAGACAAAACTTATTGGATAAGCTACTGTGGTCCAGAAAGGTTCTTTCCTTGAACATTTAAAAGCTAATCTATTTGCTTTCCACTGACAGTACAAGAAACAATGCAGTAACATTATAAGCCAGTTCAACAGTCTTTGTCCACCCCCACATTCCTTTTGTTTTAGAACAATTTAATGATTTGTGGCAAAAATATTTAAATGTTCCTGCTTCTTCTTCTATGTCCTCTGTAGACTGTAGAATTATTATTTTTGCATATGTTCTGTCAGTTGCAGTTACAGTGGAACCTCACAAGATGAGCAAAATTTTTTTTTAATAAAATTTATTCTGCTAGACAAGCAGCAAACTCGCAAGACAAGCAAGCTTTGTGCGATAACTTACGCATCACCAGTCAGTGCGCTCTGTATTTCCCATTCAGGCAGCAATCTGAAGCAATCAGCGAGAGTTCTGTCAATGCTGCCACGTGCAGTTTACTCCATTACTGTCCATGTGCTGCACTGTGAAATGTTGCTGAGGGAAAAGGCCCTTTTGCCTTGAGCAGTGGTGGCAGTGGATCCTCCCAGCCGGCAGGGGGTGCTGGACAGCAGCTGGCCTAGTAGCAGTCGAGGCTAGAATCTGCCTCGAAGAAGTAAGTGCTAGTTAGTTAGTTCTACTTCTGTTTTATATTGTATGTTAATCATTGTTACTTGTTTCAGATGTTAGGGACAATCATTTCTGCATAAAATTCCATTGAAAATGATTTTTTGTGAATATTTTTGGGGGCGTGGAACAGATTGTCTGACTTTCCATTGTTTCCTATGGGAAACCTAGTTTCACTTTAAGAGCATTTCACACCAAGAGCATTCTTCCGGAACGGATTAGTCTCATCTTGTGAGGCTCCACTGTATGTTTCCTTCCACTATCCCTAGATTCTCAATGTCCCTGAAATTATGAGATATAGCCCTCCTTCCAGCTTTCATGCCCTCTTGAGACAGGCAGTATCATTTGGGTCTATGATGACACTTGGGGTATTTTAGTTCTTGAAATATCTGATCCTAATGTGTGTGAGAGAACATAGGGGCAGGAAATGACAACATCTTCATTAAGATATAAATCATGTATTTGTGTTTAACAATCAAATGTAAGCATGAAAACTAGGTGGGGGGTTTATTGTGTTTATTTATTAAATTTATTCACCACCCATCTCACTATGAGCAACTTGGTTGTGGGTGGCTAACTGTAATCAAAAGTTCTGGATGTCACTTTTAAATCCCTAAATGGTTCCAGATCTGAAGAACTGCTTTTGCCTGTATTCATTTGTTTACCCAGTCAGATCAAATAAGGTCAACCCCCTTCTGGACTGTTACCTGAAGAGGTACTGGAAGTGGTTGCTTTT
Organism: Acrochordus granulatus; assembly: GCA_032468055.1. Lineage (NCBI taxonomy): Eukaryota > Metazoa > Chordata > Lepidosauria > Squamata > Acrochordidae > Acrochordus > Acrochordus granulatus. The sequence continues at coordinate 4,942 of JANHZU010181574.1, forward strand.
GATGCGGGGGGGCGGGAACTGTTACAGGGGCAAATTCTCTCTAGCTCATTCTTCTTAGACTTCAGGAAACCTTTACAAACCCATCTTGCAGATTTGTGGGGTTCTTCGGGTATTTTATATGTATATATTGTTCACTGCTTAGGGCCTGTAGAAATGGAAAGCATACTAGCAGTGTAAATAAACAAGTGAACTATGGAAATAAACAGCTACTTTACTGGAGGCTTGAGAAATCTAATTGAGTGGAATGTAAGATTGTGGTTTTTATCATATATACAATCCTTTAAATTGATTTGCATCAGCAATCTTGGAAAAGGTTTGGCTGATGTTCTCTTTTGTTATAAAAGCACTCGCTTCTGTCCTCCCCTACTTTTCTTTGGGGATTTGATGCTTTCATTCTTCCCAGGCCCAAGATGCCATCTCAGCCCTAGCACTATTATTCTTGCATCACAAAGGGAAATCCTGGCTTAATAACCTTACTTGTGAAATTTCCCATAGACTAAAGAAGCCTAATCTTAATGCTAAAGACACCCTAATTAATCAGGCTGACCAATATAGTTCATTATAAATATATTGTATCTATTATTTATATGCCCCTTTTATTATTTTTATCAACAACTCAAAGTGATGAACATATCTAATACTCCTTCTTCTTCCTATTTTCCCATAACAACACTATTAAGTGAGCTGGGTCGAGAGAGAGTGACTGGACCAAGGTGACCCAATTATCTTTCATGCCTAAGGCAGGACTAGAACTAAAGTGTAATACCCTGCCTTGCAACAAAACCAGCTAAGCAGACTTGGCAAAAACTTTTTTTTAATTTAAATTTTCCAACAAAATTGTTCAGCTAAACTAGTTTGGTATAGTGGTTAAGGTGCTGGCAATCAAATGCACCAGGAGATGGTGAATTCTAATTCCATCTTAACCATGAAAGCCAGCTGAGTGACTTTGGGACAGTCACTCTCCCTCAGCTCAAACCACCTTGATAATGGAAGAAAAGAGGAGAAAGGAATATAAGGTATGTTCACTGCCTTGACTTATTAAGAAATAAATCACAATTCCAGTTGTTTGCATATGTCTAGTACCTTTCCAAGGAGCAATTAGCCATGTATTTAAAAAGCCCAGATATATACTTGAGAATCTTTTACGTAAGAGAATAGTGCATGCTTCAGCAGAAGCCAGATACCTGATATCTCCTGTAGCTGAATCAAAATGATCTATAGAAGCAGTGAAGGAAAAAGAAACAAAAGTAAAAGGAATGTGTCTGTATCAGCCTGAGGTGCCCAGCCACTAATCCTGTAACCAATTCCTGTATAATATTGATGAAGCATCACAAATGCTTTTCAAAATAATAGAGATCCCCTAGAAAAATCACAAGGATGGAAGGAAAGCACCATTGCTCCAAATGCAATGCTCTAGGACACAGCCACCCCTGCAGAAGCTTCAGAGTTCTGCATGCTAATCATTGCAGAGATATGTAGGACCTTTAAGACTCCAAGACACTCAGTGGAAGAATATTTGTTTGAGCACTCTTTTCCATACACATTTTTTAACTGCATGGCATCAGTTTTTTACCTACAACGGTAAGAGAGGGCTCTGAGGATTGTAGATTACTTTATCCCTTCAATAAATATTGTTAATGAAATTCTGATTTAGTGTGATTGAATATGTCCTCCAAAACAATGTGTTTCTTTCTAGGGAAAACATGGGCATAATTGATTGAACCTGCTCTTAGTAAAATAATAAATACAGTAAGTAAATATATTTTCTTTGGTTGATCCTCTGCTCAAGACATTTATGGGATGGCAGCAAAGAAATATGGGAAATATTTCTGGGATTTTGCAGTCCACTTTCTTATTCCAACTTATATGGAATCTGAGTTTTCTCTCAAAGACAGCAAATATTGATCCTCCATTTTGCTCACATCTACTGAATTCCTGAGCTTAACATCCTTTTGCTGGGCAACACCTCACTTTCTCATGCCCAATGGCCTCTGATCATCCTACTCTGAAGCAGGCTGTCCCCTACTTTCCTGGCCTCAACCAGTCTAGCTGTGTTCAAAAGGTGTAACTCTTGGCTGTGTCTTTTCTGATACCTTTCTCAGTCACCTTCCCTGCAGCCACTGCCAAATGGGCCTGGAATATTAAGATGGCTGTCTTCCTGGGTGTTCGAATCTTCATCATCGATAGTGCCAATTGAGAATCCAGGGCACCATCAGCAGGTACTGCATCTTAAGGTCTGCACCAGGACTGATGCTGCTTGCCTCACTCATAGCTGTGAGTGGTGAAAGGGGACAAAGCTAGTGGGTGGACATGCTCACTGACAGGTGGGCTACTGGGGCCCTAGCTGTGTGAAAAGAAAGGACTGGATGAAAGAATAAAATGAATAGGCAGACAGATGCTTGATGACCAGATACATCGGGGCAGCCATGCTACTTCTCTGAATTGCTTTCTTGCCATCATTTATGTATGAGGTTGCAAAGGAGAGTGGTGTTGCACCCAACATTTAGAGCCAATAATTTCTGAACATGTGGGAAGAGTAGGTCATAGTAGTTCAGAGGAAGGAGATCAAGTTTCACCCATGAGCACTTCAGAGGAAATAGATGGGAATCATAACATCCTCTGGAGTCTTTTGACATTTCCATGCTAATGAACTATAGCTTCCCTTAGAGGATAGTTGTAGCCCATTTGTTTTCATTTGCAGGCAAATAAAGGAAAATAGCCTATGCTTTTTTGAGTTTTAGCCAAATAAATGCTCTGTGACTGTTTTCCCAAACTTGTAATAATTTTGCATCAGTCTGATGAGAAATCCTAGCATTTAAAACACTAGATTGCAAACATTGTAATGCCAGGATTAATCTGAAATAGTTTAAACTAGGATTGTCAAAATTGCCATCCCATATATTGAGAATCATATTAATGATAAAGACTAGTAGGAATTTCATTAATTCATACGTCACTCCCTTTGCAAGTGGCTAGGCCCCACTGGCTACTTGTCAGAGAGCATGCCCGCCTGCCAGTCCTGCCCCCTTTCATCACTCATAGTTACACAAAGCCAGGCAAGTAGTGTAAATCCTGGTATGGATCTCAAGATGCAGTACCTGCTGCTGTTGGTGCTGCTGGATTCCGACTGGCACCACCAATAAAGACTCTCACACCCAAGAAGACCATCACTGCCACTGCCATCTTGATAACCCAAGCCCACTTGGCTACAGGCAAAGCATAAAAGTGACTGAGAAATGCATCAGAAAAATCATAGAGTGTATTTAGTCATAGTGTGTATTTTGTCGACAATATGGAATGTGATGGTATTCAGAAACTAACACTGTAATTAACCTTTCCCAGGTTTACACTATGGACTCCTATTTGTAACATGCAATCAATAGGAAGATTGCCAGTTTGATTCTGGGATCACTATTAAGCCAAAGAGAAATTGCTAAAAATAAATGCTTTTCCTGATTCTCCTTGTAAGGAAGAAGTTGAATAAACAGTTGTTTTTAAGATCTACTCTTTGACTTAGCCAGAACCCACAATGCTATTAGTGGAAATTTTATTATAAAGGCTTGTTATGGATTGCAACAACTTTCTTTTTTGAATATCTCCTAAACCAAAAGAGATACACAAAATTTTTCTGGATTCTCCTTCTACTGGAAGACTTGAATAAATAGTTGATTTTCAAATCTGCTCTTTGAGAGAGCTGGAATCCTTAGTGCTAATAGTGGTATTCTGCACTGAGTATCAGGACTTCTTAGGGATCACAAAAACTTTGTTCTTCGAATCTCACCTAAACAAAAGAGAGATTCATGAAAGCAAGTGCTTTTCTGGATTCTTCTTGCTAGGAAGAAGACAAATCTATAGTTATTTGTCAAAACTGACCTTTTGCTGTTTTTGCGTCCTAATAGTTGAATTCTGCATTTGCTATGAAGTTTCATAGGGATTGTTAATATCACGTCGCTGTTGATCTTATGTCAAACAACAAAAATGTCATAGTGTGTATTTAGGTGATAATTCTGAATGTGGGTGGGATTCCTAAACCAATTCTGTAATTATCTTCCTCGTTGGCTGCTAGGATTCCCTCTTGTGACATGCAGTCAATAGGAAGATTGCCAGTTTGATTCTGGGAATCTCTATTAAACCAAAGAGAGATTCATAAAACCAAGTGCTTTTCTGGATAACATTCTCTTGTTAAGGAGAATGTGAATAAAGAGTTATCTTTCAAATGGGTTCTTTGACTGAGCTGGAAACCTTTGTGCTATTAGTGAAATTCTGAAATGACTATAAAGGCTTGTTATGAATGCCAACAACTTACTTCTTTGAATCTCTCCTAAATGAAAAAGAGCTTTAGGAAACCATCTGCTTTTGCAAAGAAGAACACACATTTATACTTATTTGTCAAAACTGACCTATGGGCAACCCGGAAAATGTGAATAGAATTCTGTATTCACTATAACACTTTTCATAGGGATTGCTAATATGAGGCCACTTGCTGATGGTATGTGAAACAAACACTGTAGTTATTTTTTCCCATATTCACACTGTTGTTCAGTTCCTGATTGTGTTTGATTCTTTGTACGTAAGGCCTTCGTATTCTGCACTTTCTCCCATAGTCGGCCCAAATCTACACCAATTGCATCCAAAATGCGATCTAAACAACAGGCTATCTCATCCTCTGCCATCCCCTTCTTCTTTTGGCTTCAATCTTTCCCAACATCATGCTCATTTCTAATGAGTCCCCTCTTCACATTAAATGGTCAAAATATTTGAGCTTTAGCTTCATTATGTGTCTTTCCAAAAAACAATCAGGTTTTATTTCCTTTAAGGATTGACTGGTTTGATTGCCTTGTAGTCCAGGGGACTCTCAAGATTCATCTCCAGCACTACAATTCAAAGATAACAATTCTTCAGCATTCAGTCTTCCTTATGGTACAGTTTCCACAGCCATAATTACTACTGGAAAAATCATAGCTTTGACTATAGACCTTTGTCGGCAAGATGATATCTCTGCTTTTTAATATGTTGTCTAGGTTTGTCATAGCTTTCCTCCCAAGGAGGAAGTGTCTTTTAATTTTGAGACTACAGTCACCATATGCAGTGATGTTAGAGCCCCAGGAAGATAAAATCTGTCACTACTTCCATTTCTTCCCCTTCTATTTGCCATGATGTAATGGGACTGAATGCCATGATCTTTGTATTTTTAATGTTGAGTTTTAAGCCAGCTTTTGAACTCTTCTCTTTCACCCTCATCAGGAGGCTCTTTAGTTCCTCTTCAATTTCTGCCATTAGAGTGGTATCGTCTGCATATCTGAGGCTGTTGATATTTCTCCCAGCAATATTAATACTGGCTTGTGACTCATTGAGCCCAGCATGATGTGTTCTGCATATAAGTTAAATAATCAGGGTTGCCTTTCCCAATTTCGAACCAATCCATCCATCCATTTATTTATTTATTAAATTTATATGCTGCCAAAATCTGGAGCTCTCCATTGTTCCATATCTGATTCTAACTGTTGCTTCTTGATCAGCATACAGATGGTTTGGTACTCCCATCTCTTTAAGAATTTGCCAGTTTGTTGTGATCCACACAAGTCAAAGTCTTTAGCATAGTCAATGAAGCAGAAGTAGATTTTTTCTGGAACTCCCTTGCTTTCTTCATGAACCAACAAATAGCAATTAGATCTCTAGTTCCTCTGCCTCTCTGAAGCCCAACTTGTATTGTATGTTAATTTCAACATTCTTTGGCACTGGAATATAAACTGAACTTTTCCAAACCTGTGGCAACCATCAGTGGTTAGGCATAGACTTGTGGGGAGTGCCAAATCTTTCCATCCTTGTGGATCACTGCAGTAATCACTTAATTGAAATAATTTTCCATGCCTTTTTTCTAAGTGTTCAATTTCCTAAATGGAAGACTTCTGGCTTCAATTGCATATTAATCTTTAAATTCCTCTGAATCAATGTATGTTTTGAAACAATTTTTCAACTTTTTTACATGTCTACTAATATGAAATATCCCTTCATGTTGTACACATTTCCAGCATACATTTTATATATATTTCTCTGGCATCATGTACCAGTGATATTTCATTTTATATAAATGATTTTTGAGACCATAAGACTATGTAAATTTCAGCCCTTTTAAGAATATATTTTCCTATTGACTCACCTGTATATTATACCTAAAATTCTTAGCCCAATTTTTCATACATTATTTAACCTGTTTATGCTGTTTCAAATTTCAGCAAAGCTTATACATTTTGCCAATTATATGTTCATAATACAGTGGAACCTTGGATTGTGAGTAATGCAGTTCACGAGTGTTCTGCAAGATGAGCAAAAGTTTTTAATAAAATTTAATTCAGTTAACGAGTGAAAACTTGCAAGATGAGCTTTGCGCAATAACTCAGTCGCATGAGAAATCTCACAGAATTACACATCCTCAGTCAGTGTGCACTGTATTTCTCATTCAGGCAGCATCCATGCAAGAGGTCTGATGATGCTACCACATGCACGTTACGCTATTACTATGCATGTTTATGTGTGCTGTACTGTGACCATGTGTGTGTGCAGGAAGCCCCATGAAGAAGTGCAAAAAGGAAGGTGGTAAGAAGAAGAAGAAGATGATTATGGTAAACCTTAAGAAGGAAATCATCAACAGGCACAAACAAGGTGTGCACATGGCTGACCTCGCAAGAATGTATAGCAAGTCAACATCAACGATTTACATTATCTTGAAAAAGAAAGAAGAGATAAAAAAGCTAGATCCAGTGAAAGGAGTCATGAGAATAACAAAGCAATGCCCATGTGTTCTGAAAGAGATAGAAAAGTTGCTTATCGTGTGGCTCAATGAGAAGCAATTAGCAGGTGATGCTGTGACTGAGAACATTATTTATGAGAAGGCAAGGGCGTTGTACGCAGATCTCATAGTGAAGTTGCCAGGTACGTCAAAAGAAGAAGAAGCAGATTTCAAGACAAGCTGGGGATGGTTTGATAATTTTTAGAGGAGAAGTGGCATCAATAGTGTTCTGAGGCATGGAGAGATGCTAAGGCAGCGGAGGCATTTGCTGCGAGTTCAGAAATTCTGTGATTTCCAAGGCTTACCTGCCACAACAAATAACTGCAATGAGATGGGTTTCTTCTGGAAAAAGAAGCTGAAGAGGACCTACATCACAGCAGAAGAGACTGCAATGCCCCTGCTCATGTATCATTCCAAGAACCCATGCACTTTCAAGAAATGTAAGGTATAGAAGAGCCAGTTAACTGTCATGTGGAGGTCACCCATATCTTGTTCGTTGAATGGATCAACACGGTCTTTGGTCCAACAGTGAGGCAATATCTCCTGGAAAGGAATCTGCCACTCAAAGTCTTGCTAGTTATGGACAATGCTCCTGCCCATCCTCCAGGCCTTGAAGATGACTTATTGAAGGAGTTCAAGTTTATCAAGGTCAAGTTCCTTTCTCCCAACACTACTTTTACTATTCCAGCCCATGGATCAACAGGTCATTGCTCCTGAAAAGGAACCAGTTGTCCATGTCATCTCTTTGGGAAAGAGCATGGGACTGGAGGTGGATGAAAATGACATTGAAGAGCTGGTGGAGGAGCATAGCCAGGAACGGACTATGGATGAATTGATGGATCTGCATCTTGAGCAACAGCAAGAGTTTGTGGAGGAGATCTCATCTGAGGAGGAGGAACGGTTGGAGGGATCCCTCATTTCAAATGTGATTAGGCAGGTGTGTGAAATGTAGGAAACAATGCAAAATTTTGTAGAAAAGCACCATCCGAATAAGGCTGTAGCAGTGAGAATGACGAATCTGTTTAGCGACAATGCAATGTCACATTTCTGCAAAATCCTCAAACGGAGGTAAAAGCAAGTGTCATTGGATAGGTTCCTTGTTAAACTTGACCGAAAGGAAAGACATTCCAGTGAGTCAAAAGAGGAGACTGAATCCAAAAAATGTAAATTAAGTGAAACCAGTAGTGTTAGTGCAAGTCGTTCAAGAGAAAGAACTCCCGAGATTCAGGCTCTCCTTCCAAGCAATAACCCTCCTCTTCTCTCATTTGCCTCACACCAGCCAGGATTCTTTTTGAACTCAAAATGCTGGTTAATTTGCTCTATTTCTACTTTATATTGTGTATTAATCATTGTTACTTGTTACAGATATTAGGGACAATCATTTCTACATAAAATTCCATTGAAAATTATTTTTATGAATATTTTTAGGGGTGTGGAATGGATCGATCATCCAACTTTAAATTGTTTCCTATAAGAAACCTCGCTTCAGTTTAACAGTGATTTGGATTAAGGGCATTCCTCCAGAACGAATTGTGCTTGCAATCAGAGGTTCCACTGTATACAATATATAAAAAAGTGGGAATAATAATCTCACTATTTACCAAAAGCCAAAGTGGATAGAGGACTCCTACAGGTAAAACAAACTGTGGAGGAAGAAAAGTTTGGCCTGAATTACTAGAATTGAAGAAAAACCAAGCCCCCTGCTGAAGGAAGTTGCTCAAAGTAAGCTCTTGAAAAGAATAAAGGTGAAAGTTGAATATAGAAAAGAAATAATTGAAAAGTAATTTGTTAATTGGAAAAACAAGCCAATGCATGGTCAATATTGAAATAATATGGAAGGAAAACCTGATAAAAACCCCACATGAAGTTTGTTAAGATTAGGTGTTACTGAAAGAAAGTGAAGGCTTTATCTTGATGGTTTAAGAACAAGATTTACCAACTGATTGCATGAAGGTGAAAATTCAACTTGTAACGAGCAGCAGCAAATGCTACCTTTGTATTGAAAGGAATGAAACAACTGATGATATGATTAGTGGCTTCAGCAAAATTTCACAAATTGACAAAAACAGCATTATTACCAAAATTATTAATTGGTATGAGAGGGTTGAGCTGGCAAATTGGCCAGCACTGAGGCTGAGGATGCCCTGTCCCTTTAAGACGTCTCCCTAGCCAGCCCAGCAATTGGTGGCTATAAAAGGAGAACAGAGAAGCAGCTGGGTGTGATGTTGTTGAAGTGATGGGGGAGGGGAAGAGGCGTGGCTTGTGTTTGGGAAACTAAAACAGCTTGAAGCAGCCTTAGTCAAATAAAAGAGTTTCTGTTCTCCAGAAGCAGGGCCCAGAAACAGAAGCAGTGGTGGAACAGGAGTTGTAGTAAAATTGGGGAAGAGTGGTGGAATAAAGAGTACTTGGGGTGTGTTGCTGTACTGCATGATGCAAGACTGAGGAAAAACAATTGAAACCTGTTGTTATATCAATTATAATTGGAATCCTTGGAACAATACCTGTACATGTATATAGCAGATAGATTTATGGTGCTGATTAGATTGAAGGTGAACACAAATTGGACACATGTGACATGTAAGGTTGTAAGTTACCTTGCACCTTCTCCCATCTTAGCCTTTCATGTGTTCAAGACTTGAATAGTGCTAGTCTTTCTGAATATTAAATAATACTTTTCAGTTTTTAAAGTTCTTGTAGCATGCTGAATATATGAGCTACAAAGATTTGGAGAGGCTGTTACAAAAGTACTCAGAGACTAAAATACATATTCAGCAGATCTAAAGAAAATCTCATTAAAACAAAATTCTACTCCAGCTGTGCACAAGTTAGATCTTTACTACCTGTTAATATGTTTTAGCTGTTTTTGCTTTGTTTTCTTTTAAAACATCTAATCCTTTTAGTGGGTGAATATCTACCTACCCATGTACCAAATGAATAAGAACTAAGCAAATAATTATAATTCTTTCAGTTGGGCTTTATGGGAGAACACTGTATTACAGGAGAAAAAACTGAAAAATGATGTGCTTGATTGTCTATGTATATTCTCATTAATTCAGGTCATAACTTAAGGCAAAATTGCAAAACTAAAAAAGTCCAGTTGCCTTTTTAAAGATAGTTTGCAATTTTTTTTTCAATTTTGCTACAAGATGTACTTAATTATTTCCAACAAAAAAGAATCTCCAAAGCTATGACAACTTAATGAGGTTTAAAACAATCAAAATGGTTTTTGTTTACCTCAACTTTTAACTTTATGTACAATATTCAAATGAAAGTACGTTGTGGCCCAATTTTGACTGGAAGATATCTAATCCTCTCCCCTTCCAACCCTTGTGTTTACAAAATTCACACACTCACTTCCCAACAGGCATAGTTTGTTTTAAGGCATTGGTCTATGACATTTTTTGTACTTGTGACCAAAAAAGTAGTAGAGTTTGTTTTTTTAAACCTTAACCTTTTGAACTAATTAGTTAGGAAAAGAGGAAACTATTAATTATTTCTGATGGTAACAGTTTCACCAACATAAATAACTGGAATATATATATATGTATACATGGACACAGTAAAAAGGTAAAGATTTCCTCTTTCAGTTGTGTCTGACTTTAGGGGGCAATGTTAATCTCTGTTTCATCGCCAAAAAGCCAGTGTTGTCTGAAGACATTTCCATGGTCATGTGGCTGGCATGACTATACGCCAAACCACATGGAATGCTATTAATTTTCCAACAATTTAGGTGGTTCTTATTTATCTATGTGCATTTTTACATGCTTCCCAAATGCTAGGTTGGCAGGAACTGGGACAAATAATGGGAGTTCACCCTGTTACGTGGTGACACCTGTGTCTCAAACTTGGGCTGCTGATCTTCTGGTCAACAAGCCCAGCATTTAACAGCCCCACTTGGCCACCATGCCCCCTGATATACTTTTATACATATACCATATTTACTGTTTAGACATAAAAAAATATTTGATTTCAGTACACACATACACAAACATTGATGTGGTTGTGGGGCTTGTGTGCTCTGAGGAAGATGAGAGCTATGACAGAGTGTCTGTGAAGACTCTCACTCGTCCAGGGTAATTGCATCGCAACAGGTCATCTGAATTTTCACCAGGTCATCTGAAGTAGCAGCCCAGGCTGGGGAGGATTAATGACTCATACTCCAGCTGACTAAGTACCTCT
>JANHZU010181605.1:0-15894 GCA_032468055.1 Acrochordus granulatus
AGCACCACAATTCAAAGGCGTCAATTCTTCGATGCTCAGCCTTCCTTATGGTCCAGCTCTCACAGCCATACATTACTGGCACGTAAAAATGCAAGGAGATAAATAGGTACTGCCAAATTGGTGGAAAGATAACAGTGATCCATGTGCCTTGGCGTATAGACATGCTGGCCACATGACCATGGAAGCATCTTCGGACAATGCTGGCTCTTTGGCTATGAAATGCAGATGAGCACCACCCCTAGGGTCAGACACAACTGGCAGGGGAAACCTTTTACCTTTTTAACAATTTTAAGAATTGTCATGATGAGGTAGACACAAAACTGGATGTCCCTGTTGTTGAAAAATACAACCCTCTGTAATCCAGGGTACTTAGCCTTGGAGAAGTGACAATGCCATAATGATGATTATTCTAACAGTTTGACCTTGGATCTCGCTCTGAATAGAGAGAGTTGTAAACACACCCATTATCGGCATGCTTGAGAAGGTTGCAGCTGATGGAGATACGTACACAGTTTGTGAATTAAAGGTCATTCGTTGATGCAACGAAGGTTACAAGTCTAGGAGGGTGTATACCTTATGAAGGAGTTGTCACGGCATACATATGAGACAGATGTTTTAGCAATCAAAGCTCCTGACTTTTATTTTGAACAGGCAAGCAATGGCAGAAGTGTTGACGAACCACTGAGGGCTTATGTCAGGGATGCCCAACCTGGGCCACTTTAAGATGTGTGGACTTCGTCGTTGTTGTTCAGTTGCTAAGTCATGTCCTCGCAACCCCATGGGCTGTAGTACACCAGGCCTCCCTGTCCTCCACTGTCTCCCTGAGTCTCCCCAAATTCATGTTCATTGCATCAATGATGCTATCCAACCATCTCGTCCTCTGCCGTCCCCTTCTCCTTTTGCCTTCCATCTTTCCCAGCATCAGGGTCTTTTCCAGTGCATCCTCTCTTCGCATTTGAGCTTCAACTCCCAGAATTTCTCAGCCAGGAATTCTGGGAGTTGAAGTCCACTCATCTTAAAGTTGAGTGGACATGCCTGGATTAGGTGGAAAGTATGCAGAACCATCACAATTCATCAAATATTCCAATATGGAGCTACCTCTCTCCAGCATCTGCAGGCTGAACTCGATCCTTTCCCTCCCAACTGTTTATCACTAAGAGACTTGCAATACTTTGATTCAAGAGGGTGAGAGTTGGTTAATTTGAAATTTGTAGGACCACAAAATGCACAACTAATCTCGTTATTAGGAAGATGAAGAATAAAATAAAGTATAAGGATCAGAGGAACAGAACAAACAAATCATTCTTCTCAGCAAATACAGGCCAACGTGCCGAAATGAAGATTAAGTAGGAAATGCATTATTTTTGGTCCAAGGAACGAAAACAATTATGTATAATACTGCAGGCAAAAGAGAAATGAGGTATTTTGAGGAAGGTAGATAGAAGAAGTGTGTGGCTTGGCGAGAAATATGCATGTGTTTGAACAGATAATCTTGCCTTAATGGATTTAGTGCAGACTGGCTCCCCATTCTAAACAGTCTTTCACTTCGGCTGGGGAATTGTAGGACTGGAAGCCACACATCTTGATGTTGCTAATGTTGAGGAACACTGCTCTAGAAGGGTAGGGTGAGCCAGTTTGTGTGGTGGTGAAGATGCTGGCCGAGAAACCAGCAGATGATGAGTTCTGGTCCCGTCATAACTGTGAGAGCCGGCTGGGTGGCTTTGCACCCATCACCAGGAGTCGGTGAGTTTTCGTCCTGGCTTAGGTGTGAAAGCCGGCTGGGTGACTTTGAGCCAGTCCCTCTCTCTCAGCTCAGTCCAGCTCACAGGGTTGCTGTGGGGAAAATAAAAGGAGGAAGGGATGTTATGGATGTTGGTGCCTCGAGTTACTCATACAGTAATAAAGGTGGGCTAAGAAATGTAACAAGGAAACTAAAGAAATGAGCGGCACCAAGTCAGTTCCACCGCTGCATTCCAGCCCGATCAAGAATCTGTGGGGACAAAAAGCAGTTGTGGGACGGAGGGAAGAGCCCACTGTATTCCCTTCCAAATAAAAATGGCATTAAGTTTCTTTTATAAAATCTATACAGTGTAATAAATTCTTCTTCCAATTCAGCTTCTGGTGTTTTCCTGAATGGGTCCGCATCGTTTAGCATTTGAGCTCAACTGCAGCCTTGTGGTCCCACCTGCTGAGGCAACGTCATAGTTTTTTAACCCAAATTGGAGGCTACTCCCGACATGAAGACAAGATTATCAGCGTATCATGGTTAGTATAGACAGAAGGGCACTAATGAGGGACCAGTATAGTGGATTCAGGTGAGATTTTCCAAAAGGGGAGCATTTTCTTAGCCAGGAGGAGCAAACTATGAGCTTAGAGCAGGCATGTCCAATCTTGCAACTTTAAGATGTGTGGGCTTTAACTGAGTTAAACTTGGACTTCAAGAGGAGTTGAAGCCCACACATCTTAAAGTTGCCAAGTTTGGATACCACTGGCTTAGAGGCAAAGCTCCTGGCTTTACCTGTGTCCCCATATGCTCAACCATTAAATTATATATGGCAACTTCTTCACGAAATGCCTACTGTCTCCCACCAGAAAGTAGAACACAGGGATTTATTGTTGCATTGAGCTTAGTCTGAGTAACAAAAGCTGGGTTTGCACAACACGTTTGCCCATGGTTGATGCAACCGTTATTTGCTTAGTAACCAAATGTTCTGGGCTCACATGATATAGCAAGTCACCAAATGGGCTAAGCTGATTCGATGTGCTCAGCCCCATCCAAAGAACCAACCAAGGTTAGAACGACTCGCAAACAGGCAATAGTTGTGTGTGAGTGGGCAATGGGTTACGTGCAAGTAAGTTTTGTGAACCTAGCCAGCCTCACATTAGACATTTACCTGCAGAATCACCTTGAGGTCACTGGCATGGACACCCAATGCATGCATCATCTTCATGAGGACCCACCCAAATCAATCTGAGGCAAGATGAAGGCTTTTTCATCCATTTCTATCTTTCCATTCAATCAAGCACAGGTTGTTTCAGTTGATGATGCTGAATCGAGTTACATCATGTGCCCATCATTTGCGGGGGCACTTTCTGGGTTAATTATTCTCCAGTCGAGGATTGATTGTTGATGCTAAGCAGATCGACACTAATTAGCAACCTATGAATCAATCAACTCAAAATACCCTCCTTAGAGGTTACCCTCACATCTTGGAATCCCTTGGTTTCGGGTTACTTGTGGGAGAGGGTCTAAAATAAAGTCATGTGATACTTATAGAAATGGGGAGTGGTCTTCTTGACCTCTCCGACACAGACACACAGCTGCATCTGCGTGGTTTCAATTGTTTATGAAGGGTAGAGCTTTGCGGGGGGACACCAAGGTCAAGATATTCTCTTCGAGATTAGTTTGCTAAATTTTTACAGGTACTCCTTGACTTACAGCCATTCATTTAGCAACCACTCAAAAAGTTACAACAGTACTGAAAAAGTGACTTACAACCAGTCCTTGCACTGATGACCGTCGCAGCATCCCCACAGTCGCAGGATCAAAAATTGGGAACTTGGCAACCTGCTTGTATTTACAATGGTTGCAGCACCCCAGGGCCACGCGATCGCCATTTGTGATCTTCCCAATCAGTTTCCGACAAGCACAGTCCACGGAGGCAGCTGTTTTTCTCTTTATGACTGCATGATTCATTGAATGACTGCAGTGCTTCGCTTAGCAATTAGGAAAAAGAAGGTGATAAAATCAGGTGTGACTCATTGATCAACCTCCTTGGAATGGAAATTCTGATCCCGAGTGTGGGTGTAAGGCGAGGACTACCTCTCTTGCATTGTTTGTCGTACTTATAAGGTCATGCAGCGCTGCATTCCCTCTGCAGAAAGTGTTTTGCAAAGTGCTAGAGTGCACGTGTGGCACTCTTTTGTTGCGACTCAAGACGTTTTGTTTTCACACTCCGTTGGATTCCGAAGCACTTTTCAAGATGGGATTGGACACAATCGATCACTTCTGACTTCTTTGCCCCGAATTCTTTAATAAGCATCCCGAGTCTGATTTTGTTCCTTGTTTTTTATCCATGTCCCTAAGATTAAGGGAAAGCAGTAGGGGGGAAATGGTGCCCTTTCTTTGGGTGTGAACGATAAACACCCATGTGGTTATGAATGAATGAATGAATGAATGAATGCCCAAGTCAATGTTGACTCCTGATGGCTGCCTGGACAAGTCCCTGCAGTTTTCTTGGCCAGGGTTTTCAGAAGTGGTTTGTCTGTCTCCTCGCCTGGTCTGAGATAAAGTGAGGGTCCAAGGTCATCCAGCTGCCTTTGGGCCTAAGACAGAAGTAGGAATTGCAGTCTTCTGGTTTCTAGCCTGATGCCTTCACTAATACTCCACAGCGGCTCTCTTGAATTAGTACCCTGGAGATACTTGTTGAAGGAAATCCGTCGGGTGATCTCCATTACAACGTTGCAGGTTTGTCTATTTGTCCCCAGTTACGAACGAGCGCCTTTAGTGAAAGGAGGCCAAAGATAACGGTAAAGGTTTCCCCTGCCAGTTACGGGAACGGTGCGCACCTCCAATTCACAGCCGAGGGAGCCAGTGTTGTCCAAAGATGCGGTGGTCACGTGGCTGGCATGACTGCACATCGAGGTGCACGGAGAAAGATGCTGTCATCTTTCCCACCAAATTTGGCAGCACCGATCCATCTACTTGCGTTTTGCGTGCTTTCAAACTGCGAGGTTGGCAGGAGCCCGGGCAAAGAACGGGAAGTCACCCCATCGCACAGCGCCTGGGTCCCGAGCTCGGGCTGCCGACCTTTTGGCCGACGAGCCCAGTGCCTTCCCCGCTAGGCCACCACACCCCACGGTGAAAGGAGACTCACTTCCAAAGTCATCTCAAACATCATCAAAGGCTAAAGAAAATTAAAAATGGCTTTTTAACACCAACGGTAGCCAAACATAACTTTGCTCCTCGTATCTTATCCAAGCTCTAGAATCGAGGATCCCTTAGAGAGGTCCCCAATGAAGACTGATGGAAGAAGATGACCTTTTGGAGAATGGGGATGGAGGAGACAGAAAGAGAAGAAAGACGTTTTGTACAAGCCACCGTGCCAGTTTCTATTATATTGACGTCTCTTCCCTTGAGGCACCTCTGGGCCTAAGCTTTGGTCCTGGTGCATGAGCCCCAAAAGACTCTGCACACATTGCTGGGGGGTCACTGCTGGACGAATCGAAGAAGACACTCCAGAGCATTATCGTTTGCAAGCATCTCCCTCTCTGCAACCCATTCAGCACAGGTGTCCCCGCAGAGTGGCGTAGCGTAGCCCAGCGCAGAATTGCCTTGATGGGAATTTTGCAGTCTGGCAGACAGACCAGTTCCAATCGGTCCACTTCTCTTCCCCTTTCCTTTTTTTTTTTAATTTTCTGCACCACAGGGGTTCCCTGTGGGCTTCCGATTTATTTTTCGAATTGTTCCATCCCAAGCGGAGAGGTCCACAAAGCATCACGTGATATAAATAGCATTAAAACTTGCGTTGCGCTCCTCACTTGTCTGTTGGAAGCCCCAAATGATGATAAGTTTCCAGACTGGGCAGAGGAGGATGAGTCACCCAAGCAGCTGTTGCGCAAGCTTGCGAGCAGCTTCTCAGACCATCATCTGATGCTAAGCAGGAGACAAGGCAGGTGTTAGCGTAGACTTGAGGTCTGTGACTCTTGAGGGCGAGCTCACTGTAGTCTCAACGCAACGGAGCCTAAACTAAACATCATTTTACACCCAGATAATCTGTCCACTCATCTCTCTCTTCATGAGGTTTCCATCAGCCGCTATCTCACTGCATGCTTCCAAACTGAAAAGGCCAGGGAGTGGACTGGGATCTCCTCAGGAGAAGGTCCTTCCCACCAAGGTCCCCATGGATCACTGGAGCCCTACCAGCACAACTTTTGCACCCGTTTTCTGGAGGCTAATAGTTTTATCCCAATCCAGACATTTGATGGAATAAATACAGGTCAACAATCTCAAAGGCCTTTCGCCTAGTAATATCTGGGCCGGGAATGTCATCAGACAGGGTCACGATGTCAACTGAGCTGGTCGTTCCCCTAGCATAAGTCACCTCCGATCTCATTCTGCCATTTCCCAATGTTCTGAGATGTTGCGGTGCACCATGTCCTCCCTGACAGGTTACATCAGCACAGACTGTATTGAATCATAAAACTCCAAGCCACAAGGCCTTTCACGCGCTTGCACTGGACCACCCTGCCTCCTCAGAATCAAGAATAACCTAGTTAACAACAGAGACTTTGGGATGCAAGATTAGTTTCCATCTTACACCTCTAAGTCTTCATTGTCTAAGCCTGTCTATTGTCTTGTAGCCTGATACATGAGAAAGTCATAAAAGTCTTCCATCTCTCCCCAAGCCACTTCGGATTAATAAAGCTCCCTGGGAATGAAATGTCTTCACAATATTTTATTATATTAATAAAAAAATTGCAAAAACTTGGGGAAAAAATCTCTCTTAAAAAAGGCAACTGGACTTTTATTTTGGTGTCACTGCTGGAGGAATCAAAGAAGAAATGCCCAGACGCTCCAAAACATTAACACCAAAATCAAAGTGCAGTTGCCTTTTTTAAGAGAGGTTTTTTCCACATTTTTGCAATTTTGCTGCAATTATGACCTGGATGAATGAGAATATGCGCAAACAAGTTTGAAGCTTCTCTGCCAGACTGAACCATCGGTTGGAACCTCTGTCTCTGCTCGATTTGGGCATGTCCTAGGTTGCCATCCATCAAGTGTTTATCTTTTCCATTTCCCTGCCGTGTCCAACGTCCCCCATGAATGAGGAAAAAAGAAAGTTTGCATGATTTTCTCTCCATTGCAAAGAATATGTGATTGGGTGGCATGAGGTCTGCAGCAAAGTTCAGTGCTTTCTTCCGACCAGCTAACACGGATAACCCGAATGGTGGGTTAGCCATTAAGGATGGATTTGGGAGAGAATGAATTTGGTTTTGACTTCTTTCTTCAATTTATTCCCCATTGGGTATCCCGTGTCTTTCCACAGCTAGTAAAGTTAAAGGAATGCTGGTTGTGCCATGCAAGGAAAACTCCTAACACCTAACATTCAGCTCCTAAGCATTCATAGAAACAACATCTGTTTTCCTGGGGCAGATGAATTTCATGCTGAACTTCAATTCCTGGAATCTCCACATAAAATGAAAACTGCTACCAGAGTCTGACTAACTCCATGCTCTACATTTCAGAAGACAGTTTGAAGGTATCTACTGTCTGAAAAACAGTCCAGTCCAATCATGGTTTCAAGATCATTAATAAAGTGCCCATCCATAACTAACAGTTCACATTTAGAGAATGGATTAAGTGGACATCTGGGCAGAGTTATCTTGTCATGCTGAGATGTATTGTCTTTCCTTCTAAGTGTTACAAGCCAATTTATTTCATACGTATTCCAGAAACGGATGGACATATCATTGAAAATAAAATGCTCAAGCAGAAAAAAAATCAGGTTTTGCTGAATAAGAATCTATATGGAGGTTTTTTTCCCCCCCAAGGAACTTCGGTCTTGCTAAACTATTAAAGACTTTTTGATTGTTGGTCTAGTATTAATCTGCTTATCTGGGTGTTGATTGCAAGTGAAAAGGTATTTTTGTTTCCTTTCGATTGTCTCTTTTGAATGGTATGTAGATGTTGTTTATCTCTATGTGCCTGTTTATGGCTGATTTGTCAGGGTGCCAGGCTTCTAGGAATTTGGTAGCGTGTTTTTTTTTAACTTGGCTTGGTCTAGGATGCTTACAGTTTCCCAGCTGAAACCATGGCTCAGTCTGTCCATGTGCTGTGAAATTAAGGAGTTTTCATCATGTCTTCTGACTGCTAAGTGGTGTTCATGAATGCGCCCTGTTCGTCTTCTGATTCTACTAGAGTCTAATACAATAGATCTAGTTCTGTAGACGTTAGGTTGTCAGGTTATCAAGAGGTCCCCCACCAAGACATTTGAGTAACCGTGGCAATTACGGAGGCAGATTTTCTCCTAGACTTGTTAAAGCTTAAATAAGAGCAACCAAGGAAGAAATTGATAATTGTTTACAGAACAGAGCCGCTGATCATTTTCCTTAAGACTGGCACTTTTTAAGTGGCTCGCCTGTCTTCTGAACATGGGACAAGTTGTTAAGCGGCGTCCAGACAATGCTAGATTATTGAGAGTCATCGGAATTAAGTAGGCTTCAGAAGAACTTCACCAACCTGGTCAAGTATAAAATGATGTGACAACAATGATGTGGCATATAGATTGCACATCTATATGCCGGTAGCAGTTTTCCTGAAACTGATAGGCCCGGGGTTGTACTGAACCAGAAATAAAGGAATAAAATAGTGAGTTGTCAATCTTGAAATACCAAAAAATGTAAGGCGAAGCTGCACTTGAAACTTTTTCTAAATTTCTGTTCACTGAATCTTAAAAAAGGCATTATTTAAAAAAAAAGAATAGTTTTTTTTCTATTGAATGTGAGAAGTAGAAGGTTCTTTTTTTCCAGCTAGCAGAGAATATTATACACATTCTCAGCAACGTCCCACTCAAATGTGCGTTTATTATTTGGTTCTGACTGTTCGTCCGATTCAGAAAATCCAAATCAGCTTGTTGGCTCACATCATTTCTTCTTGCTCTTTTGTCACCAGTGTGAGAAAAATAAACCGTCCACCCACAGGACTCAGCCTGACAAATCGAATCCCCTACAAATCCAATTTCCAAATTAAATATTTCCTCTGCGCATTATACCTCTGGATGTGGTGTTTTACTCATTTGGGATCCTTTTTTTCTTAAAGCTGTAAACTTAGCAAAACAGAAAAGAGTGTAGATTTCGGCACGCACATTTGTTCTGCTCCTCCTAAAAAACCGGAGTGGTGTAAATGTACTTTAAAAAAAAATAGGCAGCCAGGAATAAGTTTTCATCCCTTCCTAACAGCGTCCTTACTTTTGCCCGGTCCTGGTTCAGCCGAAGGCAGCGACTGAAACGAAGCGTTTCCAAAGCACTGTCGTATTCGGCGAGGTCGCGCACGGATCGGCTTTATCCTTCTGTTCCAATTGACTGTATCTGGCAGCCGCCCCACACAACTGCGAGGATGCAAATTCCTCCTCCCCGAGCACCCCCAGATGTGCACGGAGAACCTGTCATCGCTGGCTCCTAATTAGGACGGAAAACCTACCCCGTTTGCTTCTCAGCACGGGAAAAAGCGAGAAACGGAGCTGACCAACGAAACTGGACGGCGTCCCCTTCTCCTTTCTCGCCCGGCGGCAGATCGAACAAGCGCAGAGCTGGGTGGCTCATGCGCTGGAGCATCTGTCATCCTTGCGAACGCCTCGCGGAGGCGGCCGGGCAGCAAACCGCAAAGCAACAAACGCGCAACCCAGACGCTGCGATAAGGCGTGTCGCAGCTGGCTCTTCTTACGAAAGTGCGAAGCGCCGCCTCGCGTCTCCTTCCCACCGAGGTGGATGAATTCGTTCTGAGCACGGAAAGTTCAGCTCAGATGCAGAAAGCAGGCTGCAGGTAGTCCTCAATTTACGACCACAGCAGGGGACTAGAATTTCCGTAGCCGAGCAAGGCGGTGGTCGTATGACGTGATGACCCAATTGCCGCAGTTGCGAAGCGACTCGCTGCAGCTGTTCAGTGAATCGTGTTGCCGTTCAGCACATCTGCCTTCCCCCGTGGGCTTTGCTGGCTGGGAAGATTGCGAACGGAGACCACGTGACCGTGGGATGCTACGATCCCTCTAAATAGGTCTTGGTTGCCAAACGCCCGAATTACTGTGGGGATGTTGTAACAGTTGTAAACGCGAGGACTGGCTGTAAGCCACATTTTCAGGGCCATTGTAATTTTGAATGGTCGCTAAATGAATGTTTGTAAGTGGAGGACTACCTGTATATGGTACTCCTCCCACCATCAAAGACATTGAAGCTTGAGAGCTCAGGGGTTTGGTGTCTGCCCCATTTTATGTCCAATTGGAGGTCAGAGGGTTGGGTCTGCAGTAGATGATTGGGTTCACTGCAGTGACAGAGACTTTCGGGTGGAGAGAAGAGTCTGCCAGCTGTGGCTACGTCAAGGTCATTCTCCAGTCGGTCTCGTGAATGGGGTACAATTTGGGGAAGGGGCAGATGTGTCCCTGCAGAAGGTCAAAAAGTGGTCAACGTGGCATCGACAGCCACGTCATTCGGGCATGCGTCTTCATGTTTCCCCATCCAAATATATATCCATACGCCACATGGTGCGGGAGCATGGAAGGACAAAGTTCAGAAAACATGGATTTAGCTGGGATGGCCCTGTGGGAAAAGTTGTCAAAAAAGTCAAGATGGCACGGCTTCAACTGGACAGTTGCGACTCCCACCTGGAGTAGGCGAGTAGTATATTTCCTGAAAACAAATCTTTGCTGTCAATAAATACTTCATCCACTTTTTAAAAATCCATTGTTTCAGGTGCATCCTCTATCTCTTGCTTCAAGTAGTCCTCAACTTACGACTGGTCGCTTAGTGACCATTTGAAGTTCTGAGAGATTTACCTGGGGCGTTATTTACACCTTGGATTCAAAATTCTAACGGTCAGCCCCATCCTCCATGGTCACATAATCGCATTTCAGGAGGTCAGCAGCTGGGCTGTTCGCGGCATCCTGCCCTCACGTGATTGCATTTTAGAACAGGTTTGCCAAAACCCAGCATTTGTTACCAGTGTTTGGCAAAACCAGGCCTCTAGTGAACCACTGATTTACTTAACGACCGCTGTGTTCATTTAATGACCATGGTAGCCATTTTACAATTACAACGACCACAACAAAGTTGTAAAATCAGGTCGGTCATTTGACCAATCCACTTTATGACCACCTCGAGTTCCAACTCTGATGGGAAGCCTCCACTAGGGTCATAACTCAAGGACTACCCAGTATGTATCTTTTTCTCATGCCAGTGAGAACCATATAATGAAAGAGGGAAAAACTAGCCATATATTGTCGATAATTCAGGGGGGCAAACAGATTGCAGCGCAAGCAGCAAGTTAATTGGACTGAAAATTCAGGAAGTGCTTTCCGGGCAACTGCACTGTGCCCAAACCACCAAAAGAGGGCAGTAAAGAAGGAAGGAAGGAAGGGTTCTCTGCTGCTGCCCCCTAGTGGTCATTTCCTTGTTTTGCCTGAACAACCAGTCTCAATGTTGTTTAATCAGAAAGTCATCGCTGCTGCAATTGTAGGGCCGGATTTTGGGGGGAACAGAAAGCAGGGTGCATCGGATAGCTTCCTGCGGGCGAGCCTCCTATCCACATAAGGACGGCAGGAAACGATCAACGTCGTTTTATTTTCCTTCTCAAGGAAGCCAGAGCCAGAGACGGGAGCCAAGCAACAAATATCCCTCCGGCACCTTGATGATGGAGCGGAAGTCCTTCCAGCGTGAGAATGCGCGCGTCGCTGGACACAACAAGGATGGCAAGAGGCCTGTGATGCAACGACATGCTCTGAGCCATGCAACGATTTTACCTCCTCGGAACACAACTACGCCGAAGCGAACGTTGCGATGACCGTGAGAAAAGGTCACGCCGTGGTTAGTTATGGTCAGGGGCCCATAACTACCGCTTGTGAGCTCCGGATTTTGACAGTCGCTTCCCACTCGAGTCCATCAAGGGGTAACTTTCGCAATGGCGGTCCAATCGTCAGCAGCTTGCACTGCTTCGTCACAGGTCCGCCTGTCCCGCCGCGCATTAGGCCCTCAACAGGATGGACCAAATCTCCTGAACATCTTCACCATCAGCCCTCAAGAACAATTCCTACAGACCCAGCATCTGAGTGGATGCGTCCTTAAGGACCCATCATGCCTTTTCCTCTCCCGACACGTTGGTCGTTCTTTGAGCCATCGGTCACTGAATCATCGTTTGTAAGGTTACGCCATTTTCTCCATGGGCAACGGGCCCATAACGCCACAGGGGTTCGCTCCACTTAGCTCTAAAATTACCCCACGTGAAACATTTCCCAATTAGAGACACACCGGCAATCGGGTTTTCAGGATTCATCTGTTGGATAACCGGTGGCTGTGAGATCTAGGCTGAATTTGACTGGGTGAACTGGAGGTAGTCCTCAACTTACGACCGCAGTTGGGACCATGGCAATAAAGGCTGTGGAATCGGACACAACTCACGTAAGTGCCATCTTGCTTAGCTGTGGCAATTCTGGTCCCCGTTGCAGCCATATGTCGAGGACTACCTGTATTTGTTCATTTATTTGTGTCTTTGTTATGCAGCGGTCTGTTGACAGATATAACAAGGTGGGGCATAAAAGTCAAGATGGTGTCTGAGGCCATGCAAATAAAGCCCTACCTCTTGTCTACGTCCACGGGAGCATGCATAAAACAGAGGCAGAGCTTCATCTGCGGGGTCTCAGCCACTCTTTGGGGTTTGTTTAATCCTTGGGACACCTGTGAGTGAGCCCCACAGCGGTTTTTTCCTTTAAAGAAAATTACTGAGGTTTATTATAACAGAAAATGCAATGACAATAAAGATTAGGAAAAGGGGGGGAGGAAGCACAGGATTTTAAAAAAGGAAAAACAGGCGTTGCCTTCTGACTTTTTCCAACACAGTCAAATATTAATGCATGTGCAGCCTCAGACTTTACATTATCTTTTTCCATAACTGCACAACTATCAAATCTTCAAACTACACAATTATTAAATCTTCAAACTAAGTTTTTTTGTTCTGTTTCAAGAATAAAAACCAGAAGCAATTTGCCAACAAAGAAAGGATAAAATCTCTTTGTTTAAGAGTTCTATTTTTTTCCATTGTGGGAAATATCGTTATATATATATCTATATGATAATCCAGAAATATTAACAATATATATATATATATATATTTACACTTGTTAATATTTCTGGATTATCATCATCTACTGTGTGTTAACAAAAGTCACTATACTCTTTCAAATTCTTTCTCCTTAAAGGGAAAGCTGTGATTCCCCTTTTTTATATTCGTTCTAACACTCTAAAACCTGTGTTTATAACTAAAATTAATTAATTTTAGAACATCATTACTCATCCCATTCTATAATAACAAAATTCAGGATATCCTTCCAGGTTTTTTTAACCAGCAATTACTTCTGTCTTGAAAACCATAATCAAAGCTGTAACAACAGCGGGGGGAGCTCTGAATCCCATGCACGGCTGTGCACACACAGCGCATGGGTCCTTCCTCTGAGTCATGTTCTGAGTGTTCCCGGCTGTAGCTGTGAGCCACAGGAGAGGGAAGCAAGTCAGTGTCTTGGTCAGGACTCGGATGGGGGACCACGAGGAAATCTGTGCGCTTCCACATTGGGAGTCAAAGGAGCCAAGTCCGAATCAAGGGAGCCTTTTCCTTTAATGTTACTTGCGAACGGCAATGATGCCAAATTATGAAAAACAGGCTGTTCCTCGGGATGACAGCAATGCGCAGCCGATAGGCGCTTCGTCCTCTGACCCAAGTCCTGGTGGCTTCCTCATCCAGCCCCTAAATGGGATTCTCGAGGGAACAAAGCACAGCCCTTCCGTTAGGGAGCATAAGCGCAGGCAGGCACGCGCTTCAGCACATCTCTGGTGGTGCCAGCCCTCGCTCTTAACCCATCATGACGCTCGGAAACATCTTGTCCACGTTGCAGCGTCACGCTCTTAGGTCTGTCAGAGCTCCATAGGATCAACTAGAGCAGTGTTTCTCAAGCTTGGCCGCTTGAAGATGAGTGGGCCTCGGCTCTCAGAACCCCCCAGCCAGCATAGCTGTAAAATGTAAAAATGCAAGCACATAAATAGGTACCACTGCTGGTGGGAAGGTAACAGCGTTCCGTGCGCCTCGACATATAATCGATTTGACCACGGAAGTGTCTTCAGACAAACAGTGGCTCCCACAGCTGTGAATTGGAGATGAGCACCGCCCCCTAGTGGCAGGGGAAACCTTTAGCTTTAGTTATGGGCGTCTCTAGGGAGGAGGGGCAAGTGATGCCGTGTCCCAGCAGGCATCGCCATGCAGATATGTGATCGATGCTACCTGTACAATGCTACCTTGATTTGCAACCACAACTGGAATCAGAATTTCTGTTGTTAAGCAAGGCGGCTGTTCAGCGGATCCCTACAGCTGTTAAGTGAATCATGCAGTTGTTAAGCGAGTCCAACTTCCCCCACTGGCTTTGTTTGCCAGCAGCCGGCTGGAAAGCTTGCCAACGGTGGCCACGTGACCTCGGGATGCTGCGACCATCGTACATACGTGCTGGTTGTCAAGCGGCCAAATTTTGATCGTGTGACTATGAGGACACTGCGATGGTTATAAACGCGAGGACCCGTCGTAAGTTATTCAGACCGCTGTAACTTCAGACAGTCACTAAACAAATGGTTGCAAGTTGACGACTACCTGCAGTTTGCATCCTGTGCATCCTGATGTTACGGGCAGGTGACATTATGCTGGTTTGTATCAGAAACCGGCGGACCATTCTGCCAACTGCTCTGGGCTGGTTTGCCGCAGTTAAAAATGAGAAAGGGAGACTAGATTTTCCTTTCCATTTCGGCAGCGCTTCGAGCACCATCGCAGTGCTGCTGCCGTCTGTTCTTCCTTTCCTCTCTCGCCACAACCTGGGCAAGAGAGTCCGGTCATCCAGTGCGCAGGCGTGATGCACGAGCCCTGCTCTGCCTTGACGCGGATCCCTTGCAAGTCTGAAAATGCACCTCTTTCCCCACAGCGTTCCAGTCCAAGAAACCAGAGAGGGTCCCTTCGGAAATGTTTTGCCACGCTCACCCTCCTTCCAGGCTCCCCGCTTCCTCTTATCGGACGGAGCGCGGCCTCGTCTGCGGCTCTCTGTCCTGCCTCCCGAGGCCACCCCCACACACCGTGGCGACTTTAATAAGAATTAAAAGCCTTTTAATTCTTGACTGTAAAACGTGCTTCCAGGCGCATTCGGAACATCCCTCAGGGATCCACCTCTAGACTGAAACAGGCACGTTGTTAGGTCAACACCCGGCCAACGATGGTAAGGCAAACAAACAAACAAACAATTTAGTTAGTTAGTTAGTTATAACAATGCCCCAATCAAGGAGTTAGCAACTCAGACGAACAACAGCCTGATCAAGAAACCACCACGACTATTCCTGACAGGGCCAGCCACGAGCGTATAAGGAGAGCGATCCTCACTCTCCGCTAGCACTGATGATGCTACCTGGTTGGGTCATGAAACATCTGCTCGGAGAGCGCCGAGGACCCCACGTGCACGTTCGGTTCAGAGACGGGGCCAAAACGTGCCCGGATGTGTCTGGGAGAAACCGAGGGAAACTCGCGGGCGCTGGAAGCGGCTCTCCGCCGGACACCCGTTTCGGAACAGCCCTCCTCTTCCCCCGCTGCCGCCCTTGAGTTCCCGCCCAGAGGACCGGACGTGCCCCAGCTGCCTCCCGTCCTTCGTGCGCCTGGCGCCCCTCCAGCCGGGCACCTCCGGCCCAGGAGCGACGGGAGCCGTCTCTGACGGTGCCGGCAGGGCCGCGGGACACGGAGGGGAGGGGAGGGGAGGGGAGGGAGAGGGTCTGGCGCGTGCGCTGTGACCCACCCCGCCCGCGGACCCCCTGACTTGGGAGACCGCCTCTTCGGCCGGGCTTCGGGCAGGGCGTCCCGAGGGGAAGTGCGAGCGGCGGCGTCACCAGCCCCGGCCCGGCCCGCCCGCGACGGCTGGCAGGGCGCCTCGGCTCCTCCGAGCCGGGCTGCAGCTCCCTGCCCCGCTCGGTGCGCCGTCGGGCCCCGCTTGCGCGCGCCCGTCACCTCGGAGCGCCGGCGGGGAGCGAGGGGGCGGCCTCAGCCTCCCGCCCTCTGCCTCCCTCTGTCTGTCGGGGGGGGGGGGGGGGGGGGGGGGGGGGGGGGGGGGGGGG
>JANHZU010181705.1:0-15847 GCA_032468055.1 Acrochordus granulatus
TTTCTGGTTTCCAAGGCCGGTGAATATCCTCTTTTGAGTCAGATCCAAGGTGGGTTTCCAGGCCGCGCAAGCAAGACATTTTCTCAGCCTAAAAATCTCTGACCACGAAGAAGGGCTGAACCTCCTGAGGTTTATCCATTTTCACAAGCCCTCTCTGGAACCTCGAAGTGCAGTCAACCGGAAAGCAGAAATGAGCTCTCCAGCAACTGACCAGGAAAAGAGTTTGGGTCAGGATGCGCCTCTTCTTGTAACCTGCCTCAGTGATGGCCTTGAACCAATGTGAATGCATGGACTGAAAGTGGATTCGTACATTTGTGCTTGCCTGCAGGAGCACACAGTTGTCCTCCGTGATGCTTTGTCCAGGATATTTCCTCAAGCCAATGTGATCGTTAGCAAAGGTCATCAGGTCTCCCTGCCCCCTCTTGCCATTCTGTTAGCATTGATTAGAGACTATTTGTTGGGCTGTGGAGTCCTTGGGGCTCTCTGAGCTTGTTTTTTCTGCAGACATTTCATTACCAAACTAGGTAACATCATCAGTGATGTTGATGATAATATTGATGTTTCCTAATTTGGTAATGAAACTTCTGCAGAAAAACAACCAAGCTCAGAGAGAACCTAGGACTCAGCATTTGCAGCTACTTTCTGCTGAGTCCAACCATTGATTTATTAGTCCAGTTGGGGTACTGATGCTATAGCCTAGCTAGGCCATGAAATGTCTGCAAGAAAAGCACCAAGCTCAGAGAGCACCAAGAATCCCACAGTTCCACCCTGAGCTACAAATATTTTCTTTTATTGGTACCACATGCAGGCATTAAACATTTCACAAAGCATGCAAATGCAGGAAATTTGTACATCAGCCAACCTTATTCCCTTCTAGCACTGAAGATGTTCTCTAGTTGGGTCACAAAATGTCTGCAAGGAAACCACCAAGCTCAGAGAGCACCAAGGATACCACAGTGTTAACCCCGAGTTACATATGGTCTCTTCTGTTGGTACCAGATGGTCTTGGCTGGTGGTCTAAAACTATTTTTTCAGAAGGACATGCAATGAGACAGGTCCCCTTTGGACCAGCTGTGCCAAGGTGGACAATGAAGAGTCCCTTCTGACTGTTGCCCATTCTGTAGCCTCCCGGCTGAGGGACCAAAAGCAGCCGGGCGTGTCTCCCGGAGTCTGGGGCGGCTGCATCCTTTCGCCCTTCCTCCTGCTGTCTGCCTCGGGCCCCCACCAGTGAAGTGGGGAGAGAGGGCCAGTCATTGTCAAGAGGGAAAGAAGCGTGCAAGAGCCACGCAAGGTCTTGCCGGAAACGGTCACTGCCGCAGTGTTGCTCTGAGTAGCCCGTGGAACGAAGCCCCCTTTCGAGGACGGCGGCACGTTTTGGGGCTTTGACTTGGGGCCTGTCCCTTCCATCCCGTTGAATCGTTCTATTCTTCAGGTCTGCTCTCGGAACTGTTGTCCCCAAAATGGGCTGTTAGCTTGGTGTCGAAGCCCAACTGACATCAAACACGAGGTGTGGATTTTTACAGCTTTTTATTGCAGTCCTGCGACAGAGGACCTCGGCTCTCAGATCAGCTGGGCCCCGATGATTCGTTCTCAGTGGTTTTTACAGGAAAATACACCCCATTTGCTGTCCCAACCCCTCCCGTAACATGCACATGACGACGTGCAGCAATTATTGGGCTGTCTGTGCTCTACACTCCTAAGTTCTACAGTTATCAGCTAAGAGTTACAGCCCCCAAAAATCTGCAGGTTCGGACAGCAGACAAGGCCTTCCGAGACATTCCTCCCTCGGCCATCTGGTCTCTTATCTCCAGGCCTTCCCTTCCTGCTGTTCTGACAAGCAACCTAGTTTTGTTGTGATTGCCTTGTACGAGAGTAACTATTTTCTTACCCTTCCATCAGACCATCACCGCACTCACATTTCCAGGCACCTCTAGAGGCGACCCATCAGGACTGTGCCCGCCTCTTCTTCTCAGTCCAGCAGTGCTCGTGGGGTGGGTGTTTTGGGTTAAGAGACATCAGCCCCGCTTCTCTTGACGGTTACTTTTGCTCTAAGCTTCCTCCTCGCCCCGCGTTCAAAGGCGCTTTCGCGTCCGGCTCCGCCCGAGCCCGGACGCCCGCCGTCCCGCCCGGGGGCCTTCCTCCCACCCCGCCTGCCCCGCTGGCGGGCGCCGGGCGAGCCCAGGAGGGGAGGGGCAGCCCGAGAATCAAGCCGCCGTGTGTCTTCTGCAAGTCGCAACTGCCGTCGCACGACGGGACGCGGCCGTAAGCTCGTGACATTCGGTGGCGGTACTTCGGGGCCCCGGCGACGTTTCGAGAACGGGACGGAGGTTTCCTCAAAAGGAGGCCCTTCCGTCTGCGGGTCCGTCTCTCTTCCTGAGCGCATTTGGAAGGAGTCGCAAAGCAGGGTAAGCCAGAATTCCTCAGCCAGCCACGGATCTCTCAAAAAGCCAATCGGGATTTTCCCTGGGGGAACATGTCCCATGGTCCCCACCTGAAAATGTCAAAGGCGAATTAAGCCTCAGAAGGGATAACAGGTTTTTGAGAAGCATTCCTAGTCCGTCATAACGGCTAGTTGGGAGTATATCAGCTGCCCTTTGTAATTATCCAAGGCCAAGCAAATTTGAATGTACATGCGCAAGTTGAATTTACACACAAATATCCAAGCTGGTACTACACCACTCCTTGATGACCAAGTCCAGAAACACACATGGACCAGACACTTGGTTCCTTATTGGGGCGTCTGCCACTTGGCAGTTTGTCTCGCCGAAGTCTCTAGTCTGAGGTTGCAACTCAGCGAAAGAGATGCTGTTGGAGAGTCAAAGGCTCCGGAGTCCTCGGGGTTCTCTGAGCTTGGTAGTTTGCCTGCAGACGTTTCATGACCCAGCTCGGGAACATCATCCGTGCTGGAAGGGAGTGGGCGTGTGTGGTATATAAAGAGAGACCAAACCTCACTCCCTTCCAGCATGGATGATGTTCCCGAGCTGGGTCATGAAACATCTGCAGGCAAACCACCAAGCTCAGAGAGGACCCCCCATTTCAATCCTGAGCTGCAACTATTATCTTCTATCGATAATCAAAGGCTCTATTTGAATGTTGTCTATGGATCATTTGATAGATTTGATGATGCCAATTTGGACTCTTGGCAGTTGCATCGATTGACCTTCTCCATGAAGCTTTGTGACCAACCTGGTCTTCCCGGCCTCCCAGTAGTGCCTCCATCACCACTAAAACGGAGTCCCTCTCCCTTGCAGCTGCCCATCCCCTTCTACTTTCCCCAGCATTATGGGCTTCTCAAAGGAGATGGGTCTGCACCTACTGGCTCTGAAGTAGGACCATTTTAGCCTGGTCATTTGTGCCCTGAGTAAGAACTCTGGGTCACAGTTGGTGATCCGTTCCTTTGTTTTCCTAGCTGTCTGTTACAGGCTTTTCTCGAAGGCCCAAAGTCTGGATCATATCCACTCCCTTCTCTTGGGTTTCAAGAAAGGTAAACTCTGTTTCCCCAGTCCAGGAAGCAACCTGCATGGGCCATGACCTAGTTGAGCAGTGGGTCTGTTGCTCTTTCCAAATGCTTATCCCAACCACGCTGACAGCTTGCTTTAAACTTCAAAGGCTTTGGAGCTTTTGTGCAACCCTAATCCCAGAAGGGTTTTACTTAAACAGAGCGGAATAGCAGAGAGTTTGCTTGGACCATCTGTTGTCTGAACAGGTCTGTCTGAACTAAACTAACCTTTTCCTTTTTGCTCAAGACCCAACTTGACCACATTGACATGATTTCCTCCAAATGTTCATTCCTCTTTGCCCAGACTGTGACGATGGGCGGTTCCCATCCATGACAAGCAACCCAGCGTTGCTTGTTCTTCGCCTGTTGCATTACACGACTCATGTGCTTCCGTTCTACTCTAGGTAGCCATCCTTAAGATAGACTTTAGCTCAGTGGCCCTCCGATGCTGGGGTACTAAAGAGAAGTCCGTGATCCTGGGACAGCACCCTCTAAGCTATAGAGTATATAGGGTAGGATTGTTGGGGAAATAATAAAAGTTATTTACAAAAGTGGGTGTATCATGTGATTTTGCTTCTAAGAAATGCAGCCGTCTGCACGGTGCATTTCTTCTCTTGGGGACTTGGGTTGCCACCCAGTGGCCAGCTGGGAGTCAACCTGTTCTTCAGAATTTGAAGACTAGGGTGGGCTGCCAAAAATGATTTTGTGGGATAAATAGGAAGAGAGACACTGTAGTTGAAAAAGAACCACCAGTCCATGACCCTTCAACCTGTTGGAGACCCCAAGACTGCCAGAAGATGGGTCTCCCTGGAGCCAGTTGTTGTGTGGCCCTTACCTAGGACTTAGCGCATCAAGGTTCCGAAAGCCAGATTCACGTAACAACCGCGTGAGCCACTCAACAACTGCAGTGAGTCGCTCAACAACCACCTTGCTGAGCCTGGCCCAACTGCGGTCTTCAGTCACGGACTGCCTGTGCCATCTAGGGAAGAGCAGGCTGAGCAGAGGACTGACGTTACCATCATCGGGGAGAACTGCGAGGAGAAGGTGCCGCCTCTTCTGTCCGTGACGGTGCAAGGAGAGGAGACGCCTCCCAGGCAGCTTCCTCGCTCTTTGCTGGCTTTGCTCTCGCAGGTTTTACTTTTTTGCTTTGAATTCCTTTTCTGCTTTAATTCTCAGTCTTTTCCCGCAGTTTCCACCCCTGAGCAGCTTCCTACCAAACAATACGAAGAAAGGAGGAGCAGCCGTACCGCAGACTAACCGCTTATTTAAAGTTCCTTCTTACTCTAAAATCTGCTTCTCCTTTGCCCCAACACTCGGATACCTAACATCTCAGGATAACTGGCACATTAATTCGCAGTGTTTGGTTTAGTGCTACAATGTTTGTTCAAGGCTACAATTTCAACAGAAATGAATCTTTTTATTCACTCGTTTATGTACTTAATATATAGCAAATTCAGATAGAGAAAGCAATGGTAGTTGAAGACAGGATATAAATAAAGACAGATATGGAGCATAACCTTTCCCCAGCAAAATGCCTGTTGGATGCCAGGCTACGCACAACCCAGTGGGAATTGTGGTCCTCATTTTTGCTTGGGAGATGCGTAACCCAGGCCTGGCCACTTAGTGGTGCTGCTTCCACATGGATCAGAGCACACACACACCCCGCTGGCAGTGATTACACATCCTGCATTAGATTCACTGGTGCCTCTTTCTTTGTCCCACAGCTACTGAGGCTGCATTCACACAATGGGCTTAACCTGGGGACTAAATGAACTCATTTTCTGAGTTTGCATGGTGTGTTGAACTAATTAATCTGACAGGATGGCTTCCGCATGTGCTGAGCTGCAGAAATCACACGAAGCCTCGACCTTGCCACGCTTTGCAAGTTGCACCAGTCACACACCAGGTCTGGGGCGGTCCTTGGTGCTCTTTGAACTAGATGTTTTATGACCAAACTACATGACATCATCAGTGCTAGAAATGCAAACCCTGCTCCCTTCCAGCACTGATGAGGTTACCTAGTTAGGTTGTGAAATGTCTGCAAGAAAACCACCAAGCTCAAAAAGCACCAAGGACTCCACACTGAGCATCAACCAAGTGAATGGTCTGATTGAGCTTAAATGGAGCTTTTCTCCATTTCCATCTCTGCAAGCCTCAGAAATAGGGAGAAGACTCCAACAAACAGTCAGTCAAACAGTCACCTTCAGCATCAGGTGCTTCCACTGCACCTCAGGGACAGCTGCTCCACCTCCCATCTGCCCACAGACCCATCGCCCTCTCTAATGAGCCCGATGACTGTTGTGTCATCACAAACTTCATACTCTTGACAGAGGGGTCCCCAGAGGGAGAAGAGCGGGGGAGAGGGCGCGCAGCCCTGAGGGGCCGGGGACAGACTGCCGAGACCTGGTGTGGCTCCCCCTCCCACCCTGCTGCTCCCAGTCCATCAGGAAGCCAGTCACCCTCCGCGGGTCTGGGTGGTGGGCAAAAGGGTTGGTTGCGGTGCGAATGCTGGGTGAGGGTGCTATGCACTGGGCAGAAGCCTCGAAGGATGTGATACTTGGAACACTGAAGTCAAGGATGTGAGTTTATTTTCCATGGCGCCCAAGGGTAGGAAGAGAATCAGTGGGTAGAAGTTTAACAGAAGAAGATCCAAACTCAGAATAAGAAGGGATTCTCTGATGGTGGGAGCCGTTAAGCAGAGGAACAGCCTTCCTCCTAGAATTGTGGGGGATCCTGTCATGGGGGCTCAAACCAAGATTGTCCGTCCCCCATCTGTCTGGGACGGTCTGGAGATTCTTTGGCAGAGGACTGGACTAGAAGGCCGCTTCCAACCCTAGGAGTCCACGATTCAGTCACTCCATGGACCAGGCTGGTTCAACCCTAGTCACTGCATGCATACATTGTGTGGAGCTTGTCTGGATTATTTGGGGGGGGAGGGATGCTTACTCCGTTGTGCCAACTCAGTCCACATGATCAGTTCACGGTTCATTATATAGTGCAGACACAGAGAGTGGGTTAATTCAGTGACCAGGGTAAGTCTGTTGAGTGACTGGTCAAGGTGGCCTTAAGGATTCCTCTGCAGAGAAAAGTGGCTTGCTGTGAAACCTCTACTTCATGGTGGCTTGGTCTGCTCATGTGAAAGACCCCCCTCATGGCATTTGGACAAGAGAAATAGTGGGACATGTGGAGTCCTCGTTGCTCTCTTTGGTGTTTCTTTGCCAAAACTAAGTAGCATCATTGGTGCACAGATGATGCACTGCAAGAACCAGGTTCAGAGAGCATCACGGACCCCACAGTTCCACACTGCGCTACAAATATTCTGTCAGTATAGTGAGACATGTGAAGAAGACGGGGATATTACCAAGGGAAATCTGGAAGTAGAGGAACTGAAAGGCCAGAGAACAAGAAGAGGCCACTGAAATCATGATCTGCAGCAGGCAACGCATCAAAAAAAAAGGGGGATAAGTAAGAATGGGGGAGTGGGGATTGGGACATTGTTGAACCCAGTGCACTTAGAAGGCCCCAGATGGGGAATGAAGGGTGACAATGAAAGGAAGTTTATTTCTAAAGCCCAAACATGCCCACCACTCTCTCTTCTGCGAGTGATGAGGTCTTCGCCAACCATTCTCACCTTCCCACCATCATTGCTACTCGGAGGAAATTTGGGCACCAAACCTGAATCTCAATGATGTCAGCGAAAGATTCTGGTAGATTCTTAATTTAATTTGTAAAGGAGACCCTGCCAGTCGTGACCGACTCTCGGGTGCGGTGCTCATCCCCGTTTCCAAGCCGAAGAGCCCGCCAGCGTTCGTCCTGGGACGGCTCCGTGGTCAGGTGGCCGGCATGACTGGACGCCGAAGGCGCACGGACACTGGTACCTTCCCGCCGGGAGGGGCGGTGCCTGTCCGTCTACTCGCGCTCGCTTGCTTTCGAACCGCCGGGCGGGTGGGAGCTGGGGCGGAACGGCAGAGGCGCTCGCCCTGCTGCGCGGCAACGCCGAGTCGCGATCCCGGGCCGCCGACCTTAACCACTTGCGCCACCGCGCCCCTAAAAAGCTTAATCAGCAACGACTTATTCCACAAAGTAGGTTAAGCCAACCATGGTTAACCAGGCGTCCATGCATCCAGGCGCAGAGTTTGCTGCATTCAGGACGTCCTACAGCACCGTGTCTTTGGTTCCATTGGGCTGTGTGGCACTGCCATTGCCGTAATCCCCGGATATTTCATGTGTGCTAAGCTTGTGGCCGCGAGGGAGAGGTGGCACTGCAGCCAGCAACCCCACCAAGAAAAAGGGGAAGCGACCGAGTACACCTGATTGCATTTCTTCTACCCCTCTGGGGTTGTTGCAGTCTTCCTGTGGTCTTTTAGGCACGCTGGATCGAAAAGAGCAGGCTTCCTTTCCGCCACCCAGAGAGATTCCCACGGAGTCCAGACTCTTCCGTTGAGTAACCGTCATCGTCCCTTCCTGGAAAACCTTGTCCCTGTTGCATTCCCAAGAGGGAGGGAGGAGAATTTCTGTTCCAAAAGCCTCCTGGGTCCTAGAAAGAGAGGAAAAATCCCGTTGCCTTTTGGGGGGCACTCTTGGGCAATGTGCAAATGGACTTTGCGTGGCAGAGACTTCCTTGCGGCAAACCCAGTCGGGGAAGAGCGTAAAGCTGCCCCCATGTTTGCAGGTTGCCTTCAGGATAAAACTGGCTCTGGCTCTTTTCCAAGCATCACTTCTGCCAGCCTTTAATTTTGTATTTTGGAACAATTTTGGAAAGGAGCAGGGTCTGAAACTTTTTGCAGATGAAGGTTCTTCATGTTTAAGAGGGGTGTTTCTCAAACTTGGCCGCTTTAAGAGGTGTGAACTTCAACTCCCAGAATTCCCTAGCCAGCATGGGTGGGGGATTCTGGGGGGTGAAGTCCACACCTCTTAAAGTGGCCAGGATGGAGAAACATGGCTCTAGAGCTGCAAACTCATTCAGCTGTACGCAGATGCGCTTGACATTCACAACCGTACCCCGCCGAACCTTCCGAAAGTCAGTAGGCCTTCCCTTTCTTCCCGGCCGTCTTCCTCCGTCTCTTCGCTCCTTTCACACACGGACCCGCTCTTGGAAACCAAGCTTAAATGATCACCGAGGCCCTTCTGCTTCCCCAGCCTTTAGCGCCTTGGGTGGGCTGGAGAAACCAAGCATCCAGCTGCGCTTGTGTGCCTTTTGGAACCCCTCTAAACATTTCCAGAAGGCCGGACGTGCCTCAGCCTTGCGTTTTAAACTGGGTCTGTTTTGCCGCAAAAGAGAGTTCCCTTGCTGCAGAATTTTGGCTCTGGCTTCCTTTGGAGCAGGCAGCGGATAATGACATTATTTAGCGGAAATAGGTTTGGACGCAGAGAGTAAGCAGATTCAGGCTGAGAAGCAGAAATTATATCTCTGGGTTGTACTTCAAAGCGAAGAAAGGCACGGGAAAATTATGCAGAAGTTTTTTATGCTTCTTATGAGGGCGTTGTTTTTTCAGAAGCTCGACATCGTGGTGTGTGTGTGTGCTCTCCGTTTGTGCGCGTGCACGTTCATCTATTTTAAATAACTGCTGGTCCTGGAGGGTGGTTTTCATTTCCTTTCTCGGCTTAGTCTCTTTATTGTGCTGCGTCTCTTTGCATGAAAGTAAATAGCAGCCGGGAAGGTAGTGGGGGGCAGGATGGGGTGAGGTGGGGGGTTGTAGACAGCCGAGGCTCAGCAAACAGATTTTCCCACCTCTTGGTTGTGTCGGAGCAATTTCAGATCTCCTTTGCCAAGGATGGGGATTTCTGTCAAGGCTGTTCTTGGCCAGAAGGGCACTTCCCGGGCTGCCTTTTCCCCAAGCTGAGGAGCTGCTGGAGATTTTTGTATGGGGGGGGATCTGGGAGGGAGAGAGAGAGAGAGAGACATAAAAAATGTGTTTGGTGCTCAGCAGAATGTAAGCACCCCGTAAATTCTGGTGAGATTCCCCTGAGGGCCCTCCCCATGATTCAGCTCAGAAGATCTTCTTTTCTTGGCTTTGCAATCCGTCCCCTCAGAGACTGAGCCCCTAACGGTTGAGGGTGTTTAATGACTGTGTGCGTCAGTCTAAAGGTTTCCATTCTGTGTGTTCTCGGTTTTGCTTCTGCTGGAACATCTGGGTTTGTTTGTTTGTTTGTGTCCTGCCCTTCTTATTTTTTTAATAAGCAACTTAAGGCAGCAAACACACCTTCCTCCTCCTATTTTCCCCACAGTAACAACCCTATGAGGTGGGTCGGGCTGTGAGAAAGCGACCTGCTCAATGTCACCCAGCGAAGGCTAGAACTCACGACCGTCTGGTTCCGAGCCTGTTGCCTTCACCGCTAGACCAACCTGGCTCTCGTTGAGTTTTCCTATAGTTTATTTCATCTTCGCAGAGGCTGGTTAACTCTTGGGCGTTTGGAATTGCGCAGAACAGCTCAGCTGCCAATTGATGTGTCTTCTGTGATGTGGCTGGAAGTGGGCCTCCACAGCCAGCCAGTGCGGCGTGAGGGTCCAAGGCTGTGGCATACAGCTGAGGGAACCCCCTCTGTTGCTGTAGGAGGACCACTCCCTTTGGTCCAGATTGCAGTTGGAGGGAAGGCTGGCGAGGGACGAATGCAACCGTCAGGAGCCAGAGCAAAACCTTGGGTGGCTTCCCCAGATTTCG
Organism: Acrochordus granulatus; assembly: GCA_032468055.1. NCBI lineage: Eukaryota > Metazoa > Chordata > Lepidosauria > Squamata > Acrochordidae > Acrochordus > Acrochordus granulatus. Next base: position 10,162 of record JANHZU010181705.1, read on the forward strand.
GCAGGCGAGACCTCCTCCCATCCCCCTGCAAAGCAGCGCTGCAGCACAAGCCAAGAGATCCCCGCCTGGGCGGTGGCAAGGCACAGCCTCTTTTCCCACTGGTGGAACCAGTGCAGCTTCTTTACCGCAAGTGGGAGCAGAGCCACGCTTCTGAGCCAGTCCTTCTCAGCCTTGGCAGCTTTAAGGTGGGTGGGCTTCAGCTCCCAGAATTCCCCAGCCAGATGAGTTGAAGCCCCCCCCCATCTTAAAGCTGCCGAGGTTGGGAAACACTGTTTCAAGCCCTGTTTATTCACCCCAGAAATGTGCATTTAGAGCTGCTTTGGTGTGTGCCGGAAAACACCCAAGTACTTTGCTTCTTCCTTGCGGTTCTTTGCGAAGTTGCAAAGGGAGTTTCCAAAGTGCACAGAATATCTTGATTCCTGGCCAGTGATGGTTAGACAGCAGCCTCCTCCAAATCTTCCTTCCCGCCTGTTTCTTGGGTTTTTTAAATGGAGAATCGCAGCCCTGTCTTTTCCCTTCGGGTGGTGGGAAAAAGTTGCTAGAAAGGAGGTGGTGCTGTGTGGATGGGCCAGACCCTCAGGTCCGTGTCTCTGGGCGAATTAAGTGGATAGCAGTAAAGGGCTGTGGAGTCCTCGGTGCTCTCTGAGCTTGGCTGTTTCCCTGCAGGCGCTTCATGACCAAACTAGGTAACATCAGTCCAACTTCCCTCATTGACTTTGCAACTGTAGTTAAATATGTGCTAATTGCCAAGCACCGGAATTTAGAACCTGGGACTATGACAATGCTGCGAGGGTCATAAGTGCATAGACCAGTCATAAATTGCGTTTTTTCAATGCTGTTGTAACTTTGAATGGTCACTAAACAAATGGTTGTAAGTCAAGGACTACTTGTAGAGAAGAAGCTACACCTGTGTTTGAAAATTATAGGCCGCCTGGCTCCTTAGCAACTCCAGGCAGTCTAGCTGGGTTTGGGGGTTTGCTAGCCTAATGAGTTGTGAGAATCCAGCACTGATTACTGTGTAAAACCTGGAAACCGGGTTAAGCTTGTTGTCTGAACATGGCATGTTTAGGTCCTGGTGTCTAACTCCCCGGGTGATGCGGGAATCCACAACCAAGAAGGAAACCCAGCCACTCCCTTTGGTTCCATGTTTTCCTGTTAATTTTCCTTAATATTCCCTGGTTTACATCAGTTTTAAGAACAGGGACCAGACGCCCCCAGCTCTGTTTTTTCAAGTAACCCCAGAGATCTAAACACGGGGAGAGGAGCGAGTTCCTCCGAATGTCAGGATTCTTCCGGAGTTGCTAGGGAGCCAGGCGGCCCCTAAGTTTGGATGGATAAGCAAAGCCTTGTGAGATTAAAGTCACGACCCCCCCTCACCCCGTCCCACTTCACTTGAAAGAAAGCGGGCGCAGAGTCCCGGGCTGACTCAGATTGTTGGGAGAGCTCCCTCGGCCCTCTGTGCATTCCCAGAGGCACCGTGTCGGGGCACCCAGTCCCTGGAGTTAGGAGTCACCCCTGACGGAAAGGAGCGTGGGGGGATTCAGAGCCAGCTCTGCGCAGCCCCCTTCTCGAAAGCCGTAGCCCGCTCTGCCAGCCGGATCCGCCAGCCGCGTTTGAAATGACACCGTGCCCAGTCCGGTTCCGGTTCCGGCGGATTCTGCGTGGGGGGCGAGGCTCAGATGAAGAAAGCGCCGCTCCCCTTCCTTTCCCCCCTTTAGCTGGCAGCAGATAAGTTTTTCTCGGGAGGCTGGTTGCTGCAGCAAAGGGGTGCGGCACGTGCGCGCGTGTGGAGGGTGAGAACTCTGCGGCCTGCCAACCCCGGCGATTTTATGCGTTTATTTATTTAGTTAGTCAGTTAGTTCGCTTTGGGGAAGCCTCGTACGGTCTGGGAAGTGGCGACGGAGAGGGAGAGGGAGAGGGAGAGGGTTCTCTGCTGTAATTGTGCCACGTTTCCTAACTCCGGCTTTGCAGCTTGACCTAGAAAGGAGGCGAAAGCCCCACGGCGCCTCCGGAGGCCCGGGCACCTCTCTCGCCCGTCTCCTCTGGGACAATGCGGAGGATGGCCCAGTGGCGGGTGGCAGTGAGCAGGGGGCGTGTCCTGGTACCCCCCCTTGCAGCAGAAGCAAGGGTAGAGGGCACCCGAAAGACGAATCCCCTGATGGGCGGATGAGCCGATCGCAGTCCGCTTCATCAGGAGAAACGTCCGGGAGAGCCCCCGCGTCGTCCCTCTCCTTGCCACGAAGGTGCCACGAGGTGCTCCCTTCAGCTCCAGGGGTGTCACTCGCTGCTGGAGGAGGAGGGGACCGCCGGCGCTTCCTGGAAGCCCGGCCGTCTTCCCCAGGACATAACAAAGCGGCTGCCGCACGTCTGGGCAGTGCGTGGTTCCCTGTGGCCTGAGAGGGCCACCTGGTCCTTTGCTTTGGGCTTCCTTCGGGAGATGGCTTTGGAGGGCTACAAGGAGGGGTGGGCCCAATGCATCTGGGCTCCCCCATCTGCTCATCCTCTGGCTCTGCCTGAGACGCCTAACGGTGATGCTTCGGCTCTTCAGAGCGGGGACATCCCTCCCTTGGTGAAATGAGATGGGCCCACTGGGAAATCCGTGGTGTCTTTATGCCTCCCTCCCAAGGAAACGAGACTTCCCTTCTCAGAGCCGGGGGCTCTGTGCGGGGCGGGGCGGGGCGGGGCGCTGCTCAAGCGGCTGGGTCGTGTGTCCTACTAGGGAACTGTTGCATCAGGTGCCAAAGGCCGCGTCTGGAGGGAGAGCCGGCCTCTTTTCCGCGGAGAACGCTGTTGTGCTCAAGCAAGCAAGCCAGCAGATGCGCTGAGGGTGCCGAGGGTGCTTGTGGCATCCTGACCCAAATGGGCTCAGACTGATCGGTATTTTCCTTATCCGTGCATTAAAGGTGGCAGCCTGGTCCGCATCTTCTCTGTCTCGTCCAAATAATGTCATTTGAGCACCCTGATTCACAAAAGCCGTGATGAACGGAAGAGGTCAGGATGGGCCCATCTGGAGGTGGCCACAGAGGTGGGACGTAAGAACAGGAATTCCGGCGTTCGGAAATGAGAAGAAAGAAAAACAGATGCGTGACTGTGAAACTAAGCCAGGTTGGAGGCTGCCTTTTTCTTGTCGAGTGGAGGACTTGAAGGCTACCACGATCAAGTGAGCGTCCCAAAGTACTCATTGGGAATCGCCGGGATTTAAACCTAAGAGAGAAGTGGAGAAATCTTGGCTGTTTTCAGTGCGTATGAAAACAGGACTCCATAAGTGGGAGTCATTCGCCATTCCAGTGAATTACGATCGTAAGCGAACCGGGTGAAATTCTGCAAATATAGAAATCAGACAGATAAAGAGGACTGTGACTCTAAAACCGTAACTAGTTTGTTTGTGATGTGGACAGCCAAAGGGTGACGAGAGCTTCTGAACGCGGGGCAGATTCTTTCTTGGCAACGTGTAGGCTGGACCGTGGCGAAAGTGGTTATCGAAGAAGAAGGAAACGAACGTTGGGGCGAGAAAGGAGCGCTGGGAACGACCGAGCCTTCGAAGACCGATTCGGAGAACGCAGCCAGAGGGACAGTGAAAGCTGCAATGCAGAACGATTTCGTTAGGAGCAAACCTCGCTTTGGAAGCGGGTGAAGGGGATCAAATGGGAGGGACCAGAGTAAGAAAAACGACGGGGGATGAAACCGGCATGCTGGAAGGAGTACTTTGGAGATTTGCAGGGGAACGAGAAGGGCGCGCGAAAGGACGGATTCGAGACAAACGCTATAAAAGTATTCATCTCCCGGAAGAAATTGCGGTGAGAATATTGAAAAACACTAAGGCTACAGTGCTATAGCTGGAGAAGTATTAAATCGGGCGTGTCCAGCCTTGGCCACTTTTAAGGTGTACTGGCTGAGGAATTCTGGGAGTTGAAGTCCACACGTCTTAAACGTAGCCAAGGCTGGACACGCCTGATTTAAGGCTTTGCGACCGAGATAAGTGGGGAGGGAGCTCTTACAGATTCTTTCAGACGTTAATACCATTTTGCTTCTCAGAGATAAACCAAAAATATTTACGAGGAGGGTCAAGAGGTTAACCCAACTTGCTGCAAAGATGTGCAGTTCAAATAGGCATTAAAATGCACACCTTACACTGTGATATCTAGAACAGAAGGTAGGAATTCACAAAGTTGTTGCTCAACCCATCAAACTCAGCTTGCAAACTAGAATCAAGGTTTGCTCCTTCTTGGTGGCAGTCTCGGACCAGGGGAGCATTACTACCTCCGAATTCACAACAGCCAGGGATATGCCAGGGTGGAGGAAAGGGCGGGCAGGAGGAAGTTTGTTTAGATGTTGCATAGTACGTAAATCGGCGTCCCTTTGGATGGGTATCTCGACTTCTTCAAAGAACTGTAACCTGCGGTCTGTTATTTTCCCCTGCCAAACGACTAGGACTGCAGCACATTAACTTTTAGAACACATCCGTGTGGAAACATGCAGTCGCACACTTGCTCTTCGATCCACGAAAACACAGTCAGCTTTCTTTCGTGGACACTTCTCCGTGACCCGTTAAAAAGCCACTTCTCACATTTTGCTCACTATTACCTCTGAGAGTCTTTCTCATCACATCTCTGCTGCACCCGGTTGCAAGACACACTCCGCAAGCCGGTACCCCTCCTCTAGGTTTGGCGTTCGCTCCTCTTCCCTTTCTTTTGCGATGGCAAAAGAATAACCTGCTTGCACTTGTCATCATGCACAGCTTGCAGCCTTGACACAGACGCACAAAGCAAACTGCGCAGCTTACACAGCAGCCACTCCATCCTCTAATCTAGGGGTGTCCAACCTTGGCCGCTTGAAGATGTGTGGACTTCAACTCCCAGAATTCCTTGGCCGGCATAACTTCCTTTGAGTTGAAATCCACACATCTTAAGTGCACAAGGCTGGACATCCCTGCCTTAAGTCCAACAGAACGATTCGCATTTTGGAACTTCTGGCAGAAAGGGGTTAAACAGAAATATTCCCAAATCATTCCCATCGGAATTGGCCAGCTCATCACTGTAGGGCGGAGACTTTTGAAGAACCTCCACTCCGACCTGGGTTTCCAGAGCCTTTTTGCCTGGAAAAACGGTGGCCATCCGAGGGCAGTCCTCTTGTTTGCTTTCTCTCCACTTTTCCATTGTTGTTGCGCTTCACACCAGCACACCGACACGGCTGCTTTTGCGGTGCTCGCCGAACAAAATGAATCAAGGACCTGCCTAAATCTTGCATCTGTTATAATATATCCTCCCCCGCTTCAGGTTTGGACAAGCCTGCAGCCTTCAATCCCGAAGGAAGGTCTGGTGGGCTGTGGGGGAATGTATTTTTAATTAAACAGGGCTCAGTTTGGACGCGCGTTCCCCTTCAGGATGTTGGCATTTCGTGGCCCTCTTCCGACCTCTTCTTAGTTCATTGGCCAAGGAAAGTTTGTCAGAGAAACGTGATGGGTTACCCAGTAGTCAGGTGCTTGGTGGAAGCTGCATTGATGTCGGTACAGACCCCAAGTTTCACTTAGTTTGCATTTTCACCTTGAGAGTAATTATTTCAAATGTGTGTTGGGTAGTGTGGGAAGAGCATCTTTTCCATCAGTGTTGACCTTTGAGTCTTCCAGTACTGTGGAGTTTTAGGTGCTTGCTTGTTTTTTGCAGACGTTTCATGACCCAACTAGGTA
>JANHZU010181726.1:0-15833 GCA_032468055.1 Acrochordus granulatus
ATCTATCTATCTATCTATCTATCTATCTATCTATCTATCTATCTATCTATCTACCTACCTACCTATCTACCTACCTACCTATCCATCCATCCATCTATCTATCAGAAGGCAGAGCTTCCCCTTTCAGTCGTATCTGACTCTAGGAGGCAGTGCTCGTCTCCGATTCACGGCCAAGGGAGCCAGCGTTATCCGAAGATGCTTCCGTGGTCATGCGGCCAGCATGACTGTATGCCAAGGCGCACGGAGCGCTGTTACCTTCCCACCAATTTGGGTGGTGCCTGTTTGTCTACTTGCATTTTTACATGCTTTCAGACTGCTAGGTTGGCAAGAGCTGGGGCAAGTTACAAAAGCTCATTCCAAGTTGTGGGGGCACTTGAGTCTACATTAGGAATATCTCGGAGGCAACACAGCGGATGGTGTGCGACCTGCAGACAGGTCGCACACCACCCAGAAGCCACCTTATGTGGCCACCTAATGTCAGGGAAAGATCAGCTAGAGACTGAGGAGATGGCTGGGGTCATCTACCGCCTCCCATGTGCGGATTGCCCACGGGAATACATGGGCCAAACGGTGCAGATTGGGACAGCGACGGAAAGAGCATGAGAGGCTGTGCAGAGACAGGGTCCCAAGCCTTCGGTGGCGACCCGTAGCCATGAGCATGGGCATGCACAATAATCCGTGGCTGCGCAAGGGGAAGGTTGCTAGAGAGATCCTTGGTGCTGGCAGGTGATTAGCAAATGTTTAGATCCACTGCCAGCCGACTGGACCCCGCGGAAACAGAGGATGTGTGCGAATGAACACCAGTGCACGAGTGAAAAAAGGGTGGTGAAACGGATTTAGGAAGCAACCCACAGATATGGGGGTGAGGCGGCGGGAGGAGTTACGGGTGGGCTTGTTGGAGGTCTTTATGCCTACGCTGACGATGGATCTCAGTGATACGCATCCGAAAGCTCAGGATAATAAACCGACGGGTGTCCCGGTTCTCGTTTGCAGCTGTAACCCAGAACACGAATATTTAGCTGCATCGATGGAATCTCCGAGGGGTCTCCCGTCCAGCTAGTTCACTTGCAGACCCTGCTGAGATCAGCCAAGTGCTGCTGAGAGCATGTGCGCTTTACAGGTAGTCCTTGGCCTACAACTATTTATTTAGTGGCTATTCAAAGTTACAAAGATATCAAAACATGGCTAGCAGCCAGTCCTCACACTTACAGCCATTGCAGCATCCCCTTGGTCACGTGATCGGAATTCAAGGACTTGGCAAACAGCATGTATGGTTGCAGCACCCCGAGGTCACATGACTGCCATTTGTGAGCTTCCCAGCTGGCTTCCGACAAGCAAAGTCAATGGGGAAGCCAGATTTGCTTAATGACTGCATGGTTAACTTAACAACTGCAGTGGTTTGCTTAAGAACATGGCAAACAAGTTGTAAAATCAGGGATGACTCACTTAACAATCCCCTTGCTTTGCAATGGAAATTCTGATCCTAAGTCTGGTCATAATCAGAGGACTACTTGTACAGCCTCAGTTAGGATTAGTTGGAACGGGGTTTCTCAAGTTGGCCAGTTTAAGATGTGTGGACTTCAACTCCCAGAATTCCCCAGGCAGCAATGGGAGTTAGAGTTCTTGAGCTGAAGTCCTCCCATTGGAAAGTGGCCATGGTTGAGAAATGCTGGCTTGAGAGTAGTCACAGCATCGCTGTGATTGTACACGTTTGATGATGCTAAAGAAGGCAGGTTGCAGTCCAGCATGTGACGGAAACATGCTACCAAGCTATTATGCACTTCATTAGTTTGGACACCGCATGGGAACACGACAACAGCATTTTGTTAACCAGGTTTAAAGTTGGAATGAGAGCTGCTGCTGACTGACTGGAAATACTTTGCACCTTTTCTCGCTCTGCAGCTCCGTTGATGTCCTTTTCCTCAGTGATCTTTAAATGCGAAGCCGTTTTAAAAGCTGGCACTGGGTCACTTTCGAAAGCCACAACCATGTTTGCAAGCCGGGTAGGTCAACCGCCCTGCCGGGACATCCTGCCACCTCTGTAGAATAGCCGCCTTCACAGCCACGTTAACGCTACATGTGCTGTGTCTGAAGGTGACAGGTCAGGCCAACTCAGGCACGGAGTGTCCTGGCGCATGCTGGGCAAACACGTGCACGGCCGACTCTGCAGGTGCTGCACTGATGGCTCTGGAATGACACAACGCGTGCCTACGGTGCGTGGTGCGCCTTACTTCACAGCTGGACAGCTGGCGGAGGAGGCCACGCCGCTAGAGCGTTTCGTCGCAGTGCTTCCCAGACGGCCGTGCCCATTTCAAGCAACTTCGAGGGGGCCTTTCATGCACCTGAGGAACCCCCCTTCGGCCTTCCGTGCAAGCGTTTTCCAACAGAGAGTCCCCCAAAGGAAGCTGCGCGTCCAGCGGACAGGTGACACGATCTGCCCACTGGTCTGCGCTCTCGCCAGCGGAGTGTGGAGGGATGGCAGACGGGAGAGCTTCCGCGTACTTGAACAGCCATCTGGTGCCGAATGCTCGGTGAAGACAAGCACGTGGAAATGGCCGGGCCGTCGGGCCTGTCTGCGGTACACAGCCCACGTCACGCAGGCAGACAGGAGAGGAGTGAGTTCCGTGGTTCGGTGGACCTTCAGTTTTGTCGCTGGACTAATTCCACAACGTTCCCCCACCAGGGAGTGCAACCTACTGGAAGCAGAACGTGCAGGAGTCGCTTGCACGTGATGTGCGTATCGATGGCCGCTGCTCTGGAGAGGGCGCAGCAAGGGAACCGAGCTGTCCGCCCTCTGAAGTTCCTGCCCTTTCGCTGTGATTCTGGGTTGTGCGTACGGTGCACGAGGGGCAGGCTGGTGCATGACTTCGGCCTTCTGAATTTCGATGGTCAGTTTAAAGACGCCACAAGCCGCAGGGAATTTGTCACCCTGATCTGCGTCTCTGGCCGGAGCCAGCAGTCTGGGCTCAGCGTCAGGCGCGAAGACCCGGCTGAGGCGCCAAGGTCCAAATCCCAGCCCTTAGTTTATCGCTCTGGCCTCCTGGCAAGAATCTGCCCGACTAACGGTCAAAGACCAGCGGCAGTCAGGGAGGGCTGGACCTTGTGCGCTGGTGGCTGTGCAGCGACTCCAGACGAACGCCTCGCGTGGCGCCGCCGCTCAACCACCAGCGAAACGGAAGCGTCTCAGAACAGTTTCCTTCGCTCTGGTGGCAGCTTGAGGCCTCCTCAGTTGAAGGCTCCCCCTCCATTTTGTACCTGAGGCTGATTCCAGCATCTCTGCGCTGAAAGGCCCATCACACCGACCAGGGTACGTGCCGGCACACAGCCGTCCTTCGCACCACTGGTGACTGGGAATACCGCAGATCATTCTCCACTGTCCAGCGCTCCGGTCATTAGGCCACCATGCAACTGACCCGGCATCTGAATGAACTCTGAGCTTTGCGGTGATTCTCCACAGACCTCGTGGAGAGACACTATTGAGGGCTTTTGCGAGGTCGGCAAAAGTTGCACCGAGCTCACAATTCTGCACCCGAAACTTGCCCTGACGCTGATGTGGGGCAGAAATCACGGCAGTAATGCACAAGCCCTGTGAAAGCCACGCTGTGACTCCGGCAGCAGGCCCAGCTCCAGATGAGCGACCAGATGATCCCGCAGAGCCCTCGCAAGAGTTTGTCCCGCGTTGGAGAGCAGCGAGACTCCTCGGTGGTTGTTGCGTCCTTGTTGATGGACCCTCCTCTTGTACAGGTGTATCTTGTGGTGGGTGTAATTCCTGAATTCCTGAGGAGTGGATCCTTGCTTCTGCAAAGACTGGAATAAGACTTTTGTTGAACTTCTCTATCAATGCAAGGCCACCGGTTCTGAATATCTCTGCAGGCATGGCGTCTGCCCTGGGGTTTTGCCAATGGGCGGCTGCCTGGCAGCTTCTGTGACTTCAGCTCCTGCTGGTGGATCCATGCTGCTGCTGATGCAGACCTAGGGAATCCTGTCTGTCACCTCATTATTACTTAATGATGGTCAAAGATTAAGACACATTGGCTACCCTCACCTGATCAAAGTCATTGCCCAGGATGTGGCTGCTGTTGCGTGCAAACATTTTTGTTTGAGATGTGGTGGAGACCCAGCCCTTTCTTTCCTAGGCATCTGTATGTGGCGGGAACCAGGTCATCCTCTCCAACCATGAGAGGCCATGTCAGATGGAAAGTATGATACACAAGTTGCTTCTGAGTAGCTCACCTATAGACAGACTTTTGCCAGACTAAAGTGAGTATCTCCCGTAACTATAGATATCCTCTGTGAATTGCTAGGGTTCACTGACCTTGCTCTCTTCCTGCCCACCAGACTCTCCAGGCTCTGCTGTTTCTCTGACCCCTGGGAAAGACACCCTCCCTCCTGTAACTCCACACCACATCAGCTTCCTGTCTCGGCAAAGGTTTAAGACCTGTTGGCTACCCTCACCTGGTTCAGCCAGCTGGTTGAAATTGTTGCCTGGGGTCTGGCCACTGTCACGTGCAAACAGCTATGGGGAGCCACAGGTGAGAGCTGAGTGCCAGGTGGGGACCAAAGTTGGGCAAACTGTTCAGAAAGGAGGTGATATATTCCCTCCATCAGAGGCATTGCCCTTCCCTGGCATCCACCCGCCTCAACTTTCACAGGAAGTCCATTCCAGTGCTTTCTTTTTCTGCTCTCATTGTTTATATGACCAATCTTGGTGAGGTTTTTGTTCTTTTTCTTCCTGTTGTATTAAAAAAATCCCAAATGTTCTGCTTCTGTGTCATGATTTCAAGACCCATTAATGCCCCACCCCTTCAGAAAAGCTATAAATCCCCCAGAAGGATTAGTGGGCTGTAGCAGAGGAAGATCAGGCAAGCAAATCAATGTCCAAGTAAGTTTGTTTTGCATTGTGCTCTCGTGGTTTTGCCATTGGAGAGATGTTCATTTGTGGGTTCTTCCGACAACAGTTTGATCCAGTGGGGCAGAAGTGAGAGAGAACGCCACCGAACGCTGGAACTGCTGCATTTGACTCTAATTTAGCTTTTCTGGCATTGTGCCTCCAAAGCGATTCTTCTGTCGTCTTTCTCCGGTGGTCAAAGGTGCCCTCTTTCAACTCTGCCCTTGCTTTTCCAACTGAGCCATGGTGGGGCAGTGGTTCGAGGCACCAGCCTGAAATGGGGGGGCACAAAACCAGCTGGGGGGCTCGGAGCCAGCTGTCTCTCCAGCCACGGGAAGCACCTTTAGTCCAGGCTGCCCCACAGGGACCTTGTCACCTTTAAAGCCTTACATAGCTTGGGACCTGGTTATTTGTGGAGTCTGAGGTGCTCTCTGAGCTTGGTTGCTTTTTGCAGACGTTTCGTTACCAAACGAGGTAACATCATCAGTGTATATGGAGCTTGCTTCTGGCACTCCCTTCTAGCACTGATGATGTTACCTCGTTTGGTAACAAAACGTCTGCAAAAATACAACCAAGCTCAGAGAGCACTAGGACCACAATTCAATCCTGAACTACTAATTATTCTCCTCTTTTGGTTCCTGGTCATCTGAGGATCTGCCTTTTTCTAAGGGTCTCTACCCTATCCATCCAATTTGATCCACCAGACTGGGCATTCCGCAGATCTCATCAGCCCAAGAGTGTCGACCAACGGGAACCAGAAGACGGTCCTTCTCCGCTGTAGCCCTCTTTGTGGAATATCCTCCCCCCGGAAATTAGGATGGCCCCAGCCCTGTTGGCCTTTCGCAAATCTTTCAAAACCTGGCTGCGTTCCTGAGCTGGGGTTACGGAATGTGTCAGGCACACCATTTCTTGATTTTACTGCCAATTGTTTAAGTGTCTCAGCTGCTAGGTGTCTTAGTTTTTCGTGGTTTCTGAATTGTAAGGTGCGCAAAATCACTTGGCTGGGATGGGTCACTATAGAAATTGTATAAATAATTAAAGGAAGGAAAGCAAATCATTCTCCCCCCCCCCAAAAAAAAAGATTGCGAAGAAAACAGCAGGGCCTGATCCAGACTGTGGCCAGAAGTCGAGGCTGCCCCAAAGGGACCCAATGCTGGCCTTAATTTTAAGCTTGACTTTCAAGACTTTCATCCATTCTGTTCCTCTCTTTAATTTCTCTCCCTCTCCTTCTGGCTTTCTAGATGACATGGACCCTGCATCCTCCTTCCATCTCTTGGTTTTGGTCTTCCTGGCTACCAGCTTCTTTATCCCAGGTGAGTCCTGCCGGAAATTCACGCCAGGGAATTCAGCCTTCACTCCTTCTTGCAAGAAAATATTGTTTAATTCCCATTTAAAATATGTATTTTTTTTACTTTGCTTCTTGCTTTCGCTAAAGTGGTTCTGAGGGTATCTGCGTGGAGGGGGGTCAAGAAAGGCCAGATGCCCACCGTGGCCACTGCTTGAAGCTCTACCCTCCTTTTGAGTGCATTGTGATACGCTTAAAAGGAGGGCAAGGCTTTAACCGTATGCTTGTGGTGGCCGTTTTGACTTTTTTCATCCAAACAGGAGGCCCCTTGTTGTTTTCAACAGGCTAGCGAAGCCACTGGGAGCTGCTCTTTCCGAGCAGAAAAAGAAAGCAAGAAAGACTGGTTTGAAAAAAAGAGACGAGTCTGTTGAAATTGGATTCAATGAACAAGCAAACAGTAAAAACAAATACATTTGTCTCCCTCCCCTTATCAAACTCCCTCACCAGACTGACCAGCGTTCCCTTTTTAAAACCCTCCCAGGCTGTCCATGACACAACAGTGAGGTTTATAAGGTGTTTGTGTGTGTCTGTTGAAGCTTTCGACCACCTTTTTAGTATCTAAGGTGGGCTTCGCGGACTTATTTCTTCTTTGCCTTTTTGAAGAAAATGTGATGCAAATAAAAAGGTCTGGGGCTCTGCTGCACAGTCTCAGCCCCCCTCTTTGACCTTTTTGACCCTGCCACTCCACTGGGCACTGTTCAACAGATGTTCAACAACTTGTTCAACCATCCGTCGAGTTGCCCAGTTAAAAGGGAAGGATGCGCTTCTCGACCGTGGCTGGTCATTCAGGCTCTTTTTGCACCCAGGCGGATCCCCCTGGTGGATGAGGTCTCGCAAGAGATCTTCAGAAAGAATCTGCCTGGTCCTCCATCAGAGAGGGTCTCCTGATCCTCTCCTGAGCAAGGCAGACATCTGAGGCATCTTAGCCAGGGTTCACTCGAGGACGCTGATTGGAAATACACTTAGGAAGCATTTCTTCACCAAGTATTTAATGATGCTCAATACTGGTGTGGTGAGGTCTGCTGAGTCCGGGGCTGGGTATATTCATGGAAGACAACTCCACCAAGGACTATGAGTTGTGAAGACTCCAGATTACACCCAGGCTGGGGTACCTGTCTTGAAGCCCCGATGAAGGGAAGAAGGCAGGAAGGTCTCCTGCTTGCAAACACCCCCGGGGCATCTGGTTGGCCACTGGTGTGATGCCTGGCCAACAAGGGTGTTCCTAGGTTCTTATGAGCCTGCCCATCATCACCTTCCAAGGACACTGGTTCCACAAAGGAACCCACTCTCTGGAAAGGCAGCAGTGGACGGAGGGAGTCCACCTCGTGATCCTCACAGCTGTCCATAACCTAGCCTCACCACAAGTAACCTGCCTATGAGTTGCAGCGTTCTCCACAAGTTGCATCATTTAAGCTGATAATTTAAATGAACATTTGTGCCTTGAGGGAGAACTCTGGGTTGATTTGTTCAACGATCCATCGGTTTACTTTCTTGGCTGTCCATGGCCTTCTCAGGAATCTTTTCCAGCACCAGTTCAAGGTGCCAAGACTCTTCCTTCCTTAGATGTTTCCGTAGAGTATCACAGGGAATACTATCGCGTGAACAGTTCTGATCTTTGTAGGGACAGACCCATCATGGCACCTGAAGATCTTCTCCAAGGCCTTCGTGGCTGCTCTGTCGTTTGTAGTTATTTCACGTCTGCTGGTTCCTTGACTGTTGATGGTTGATCCTAAAAGCCAGAAATTATCCACCACTTTGATATCTTCGCTGCCAATTCTAAGGCTGGTTGTCTTATCCGTTGCTCTTAGTTTGTGCTTGTTTACATTTAATCTGAGTCCAATTTTTTTCACTTTGCTCCTTAACTTTTTTTTTACTAGAGCTTGCAGATCCTTTGCATTTTCAGCTATCAAGGAAGTGTCATCAGCATAGTGCGGGTTATTGATGTTTCTTATTGAGGTTGAACAAATAAGGATTTGAAAGAATACAACTTGGTCACCCCCCTTGGACAACCTGGAGTCAGTCTGTTTTTCCATGTTCTATCTGGATTGTGACTTCCTGGCATTACCACAGGGAACATCTCCAATATCAATACAGTAACCGTATTTTTTTATATATAAAAATATAATTTTTTTATAAAAAAAATTTATAATTTTTTTATTTTATAAAAAAAATATAATTTTTTATAAAATTTTATAATTCTATTTGGTAGGGTTTAACCTCAGCTTCCTCCTTCACATCCAGTGCCTGGCAGACTCCAGATACCAGCTCCAGACTTCTAACCATCTCTGGGACCCAGCAGGGTTGCTGATGTAGAACTGAGTATCATCAACACGCTGGAGATACCTCGTCCCAAAATGAATGGATGACCTTTGCCAGTGATTTCTTATGTAGATGTTCAGTGTACATGTGCAACCCTGATTGGAGCAACAATGAGCTCAGCTGCTCACCACTACCAAATGAACTAGGAACGGAACCACTGGAGGAAGGGACCTCCAGCACTCAACCTTTGGAGGAGCCCCAGAAGGATACCTCAGTGGGTGACAAAGAATACTGCTGCAGTTGTTGAAACTGCTGCAAAGCCAGTGCCTTGTGACTGGATTAAATTCTTGCCTCTCCCTTCCTCCTGATTTTTCAGCTTTAGATCCTGCAATGGGTATGCTGGGATGAGGGATTAGCAGTTCCCACGCAGAACAGAGGGGGGAAATTGAGAAGAAAATTGTCGAATTCACCCTGCTCAATTTGCAGCCAGGGCTGCTTCCATCACATCTTGTAGTCACTATCTTGAGTATCTCTGCTCATAGTCTTCTCTTCCTGTTGTGTAGGGAGGGAATTTTCATTGCTGCAGAACCTGATCATGGATCAGGGAGGAAAAATGGCCACCATGGAGAAATGCTTTTTTTCTCCAGTCTTCCGGAATTCCGGTTTCTCTCCAGCAAGGTTGAAGCCCACCCTTTTCTTATTTCTCTCAGTCCTTGTAAGGGGCAGATAGTGAAATCTGGTAGTGGCTATCCATCCTTTCTAGAAGATCCCAGATTAGGAAGGCATCATTGAATGACAGACACCCCACGAAGACTAGCTCTTCAACTTCTCCTCTAGCAGAAGACTTCTGTTTGCCATGCTTTCAGCACCAACCTTTTCCCTCAGGGCTTCTGTGCATGCATCAAGGGGTTCTGCAGAAATCCTTCTGCCTCCCTGATCATCTCTCCTCTCTTTTCAACAGGCATAGAAGCCCCCAACTGTCCTCAAGGTTGGTTAAGGTTCCAAGGAAATTGCTATGGGTTCAATAATTTACGTCTATCATGGAAAGATGCCGAGGTAAGAAGAAGCTACTCTTTGGGCTTGGAGGAAGCTAAAACTAGCTGGAAATGAGCTTTCTGTATCATTTGGGTCTGCCCCTTTCAGCATCCAAACCCAAGTCTCAGATCAGGGGCATCAGCGGATCGGGTTGTGTGGCCAAAAAGTCCAGATGATGTTTGTGATCTCACAGTTGAAGCCTCATCCTTTTTCAAGATGTGTCTCATGAGCATGGGACCCCACAGTTGTAGTCGTGACAAAGACCTGAGTGTCCTGGGAAGCAGGAACAGGGAGTGTGCTACAGCTGCCAGAACTATCTCGAGTTGTACCAACTGGATGTAATGTTGAGATTGTGGGAAATAATTCTACTCTTTGCTGCAACAGTCAGACTATACTTGGAAAATTGCATCCAGTTGTGGTTCCCACAATAGAAGGATGACTCTGAGGAAGTAGGAAGAGGGCAGCGAAGAGCCACCAAGATGAAGAGGGGCTTGGAGATTAAATTCTGCAGAGAGCAGCTGAAGGAACTGGGTTTGTTTAGCTTAAAGAAGAGAAAGCTGAGAAAGATGCAATAGCAGTCTCCCAGACCTAGAAAGGACGTCTCAGGACAGCGGGTGGGGAGTTATTCTCCAGAGCATCTGAAGACAGGAGAACAACCAGTGAATGGAAGCTTGGCAGGTAGAAATTAAAACTCAAAATAAGGAGGAATGGATGTTTTGATTGTGAGAGCTACGAAGCAGTGGAACTGTGGGGCCTTGGTGCTCTCTGAACTTGGTTGGTTTCTTGCAGACGTTCCATGACCCAACTAGATATCATCACCAGTTCTAGGCAACTTTACCTAATTGGGTCATGAAATGTCTTCAAGAAAACAACCAGGCTCAGAGATCACCAAGGACTCCACAGTTCAACCCTGAGCTACAAATATTCTCTTCTATTGGTAGCAGCGGGACAACCTGTTTCCTAAACCATGGAGCAAAACTTGGGGGGGGTCTGAGGATTCCCGGTTTGGTCAGGGTGCTGGACTAGATCCAAAGTTCCCATCAACCCTAGGATTCTATGATCCCAGAAGCCATGATGATGCAAAAATCATACTGTGTGTGTCATGAGGTCATCTCCCAAATGATGTGTAATGCTATAAAAGTGGAAGCCTGTCATTCATGTCCAAGGATATCCTGATGGTGCCCCATTGACCGACCCCACCCCATCCCTGAATCTCCCTCCCACCCAGCACCACTAATGCCTGGAAGGCCACTTTGTCCTTCTCCCCTCCCGTATCAGAGGCCCATCCAAACAAGGCCTTCTCTTGGGCCCTTTCAGAACGACTGCCAGTACTACAGCAAGCAGGGACATCTGGCCTCCATCCTCTCTGAGATGGAAGGGGAGATGATTGCGAGTCACATCACCACCAACTACAACCAGAAAGAGAATGTCTGGATTGGCCTCTATGACTTCAGAGGGGTAAGTGGCCAGTCCAGCTGCGTCTTTCTTCTTCCATGCTCCACTTCTCATGGCTTGCCCATTGAGGTCCCTAGAATGGGGATGAGAAACACCTGGGAGAATTATATACTTGAAACCTCTCTTGCCATGAGATAGCAACCGATAGATTTTTTCGTCCTGATCAAAGAGATGGATCCTTCTGGCTGTGCTTTGAAGGTGAGAACCTGTAGGTATGGGGTAATTGACCCCCTCCCTTCTTTGACAGGGACTGGTCCTACCTCTTGCTTCCTCTGACAATTCCATTGGGAATGGAGGAGCTCAGGGAAGTGGGAGAAGAGAAGAGTAGTTGGGATGAGAGGGATCAGCAGGGGCCTTGGACAGGCATCAGGGAAACCAAGGTGGGCTGGGCAGAGCAGAGAAGACATAAGAAGGCAGAGAAAAGAAGAGGTGGTGGAGGAAAATGCAAGGGAGACAGGTCGACAGGTAGGCCACCGGTATGGGGGAAAGAGAAGACCCTATATATAGTAAGGGAGCACTCCGGATCTCACTTGCTTTGCTCCTTTTTGCACCCCAGCCATAAAGTCTCCTAAGATCAGCTCTCTGTCTCAAGTCTCGACTGGGCTTGGAAGTGCCTCAGAGTTTGATATCATATTTTGCCCTCCACTAAGGGATCCCTAAACCCAGGGGTGTCCAACTTTGGCCTCTTTAAGATGTGTGGACTTCAACTCCCAAAATTCCTCAGCCACACCCCTCCTGCTTTAACGTGAAATTGATTCCTGCCAGTTTACCAGCTCACACAATTCTTTGGGCAAGGAGGTAGGTGTGGTTGACCAGGTCCATCCCATCTTGGTTTCTCCAAGCACAGCAGGGTCAACTGGTACTGTGGCCCAATGCAAGATGCCGAGCTGGTTCCTGATTTGATGACAAGAGAAACGAAGAGTCTCTTGGCCTCTCCACAAGGACGGGAAAAAAAAATCCCTTCTCTTTTGCAGACAAATCACTGGAGATGGGTAGACTACTCAGCTCTTCACTACTTATCCTGGGCCAAAGGTTATCCTAAACTGATGCCCCAAGGGGCTTGTGCCCAGCTGTCCTACAAAGAAGGTGAGGAGGATGGGTCACCCCCATAGAATGGTAGGGTTGGAAGGCACCTTGGAGGTCTCCTAGACAGGGATCCTGAGGTCCCCACCCCACTCTCCAGACACGTGGTTGGTCCTTCTGTTGCATCAATGTCCTCAAAGCTCAAGTGATAATGGGCTGGTTTTCAAATTGCTCTTGGTGAAGCAGAGGAACTGTAATGTTTCATTACCCACCTAGGTCACATCATTGCTGATGGGGGGAGAGATATGTGGTTTCTGGGACCAGGGTCAGAGATTAGGGGGTTTCAAACTTTTATGACCTTGGAACCCATTAGACAAAAATTCCTGGAACTCCTGATCAAGAGGCAAAATTCTAGTTATAGAATTTTTATAGATAGAAAACTAGTTATGTCTGACTCCTCTCCTCCTCTACCTTCTCCTCCTTCTCCATCTCCTCCTCTTCCTCCTCATCCTCCATCTTCTCTTCCTTCTCCATCTCCTCCTCTTCCTTTCCAATTCCTCCTCCTCCTCATCTCTCCTCCTTTTCCTCCTCCTCTTCCTCCACCACTTCTCCTTCTTCTCCTCTCTTCTTCTCATAGACCCCGTATCATTCCCATGCAGATACAGAACAGAGAATGTTCCACTGTACTTAAAAAAACTTGATCTATGAAATACATTATTGGCACAATATGACTTACAACTTCCATAAACTGGGAACACAGTGTATATTATCTGAAGCATGGTGAAATCAGTCAGTGAGTTAGTTGGTGATGAAAGTCCAGAGATAAACTGTGGGAGAAAGTGTGCGGCAGCCGCTAAAAGCCCTCGAGATGTTCATGGCTTGTATTCCTTCTCGGAATGCTTAGGAAGTGGGAATTCGTGTGATGGGCTTCTTCTACGGAAAGGAAAATGCAGGAAGAGAGAGTTGTGCTTGACCTCATTTGCGTTGTCTTTCAGGATTTAACAAGTGGAATAGTAGAATCTGTTCAAGAAAGGCAAACTATCTTTGCATGATGAGGATTTTTTGAAACCTGATCTTCATCAGGAATGCCGTGGGAGTTTGGCTCTTGGAATTAAGCGGAGAAACTTCTGGACTTCAAGAGGAACTTCTTGTTTCCTGACCCTTGAGACTACCAACTCCGGACAAGCCTACGCAGTCGATCCCATCAGATTAAGGGCCAGATTCTTTCCTGCTAAAACCAATAAATTGTTTTCAATTTTATCTCTGCCACCTGCCTTCCCTTTTCACTAGAGCAGTGTTTCTCAACCTTGGCAACCTTAAGATGCCTGGACCTCAACTGGGGAATTCTGGGAGTTGAAGCCCATGCATCTTGAAGTGGCCAAAGTTGAGAAATGGAGCACTAGAGGAATCCACAAGGCTGCTTCTGTATTGCTAGAAGTGTTCCCCTCCAACTTAGAACATCCCAAGTTGAAATGTCAAGACTCACTTATTGTCCTGCTTATTATACGGTGTACCTTCTCCAACTTAGTGCCCCCTTGACCTATTGGGAACCCGGAGACCAAAAATTTGGAGGAGATGGCCTGTACCAGGACTCTATCCAATCACTCGCTCACTCGTTCTGTTCTCTACATAGCTCACCACTCATGAAGAAACCATGGGTTGCTAAGAACATGCCGTTTCATCTCTTGTTGCTATGAATCCACTTCCTCTGGGTCACTCTCTTCTTCCTGGAAAGGGAGATTTAGAGCAGGTGCGTCCCACCTTAGCTGCTTTAAGATGTGTGGAATTCTGGAAGGTGAAATCCAAACATCTTAAAGTGGCCAAGGTTGGATAGGGCCCCCCACCCCAGATGTTGAGAATAGTGTTGATATCTCTAGATCAGGGTTGCAAGTTGTCTGCTCCGAACCTGTAGAATCTGTTCCTGCAAGGCAGAGATGATGCACAGATGTGTCATTACCCAGGATAACTTTAACCACGATAAGACATTAACCCTGATGATGTCATTTTGTTGACTGAGGGTCAATTAAAATTCATCTAAAGTCTGTAAATTGTTATTTATTTCTCAGATTTAGATGTCCTCCCCTCTCTCCAGAGCGGCTCGGGGTGAGATTCCTGTTCTCATCAGCCAGAGAAATGGATTGAGTGAATGGATCGAGAGGTGGTGGCTTTCAGATCTTCAGAGGTGTCTTATTTTCCTGCGGCCTCTGAAAGCAAACTGAAACCTGAGATTGAAATTACCTCCCAGTAACAAATGCAGTTGTCTAACTTTCTATTTCTGAGACTGAGGTTGAACTGCACAGCACCTGGTTGGAAAATCACATCTTTGGATAGCGAGATGGGCAGCATGTAGCTTTAAGAGTAAATCAAAAAATAAAATAAAAAAATCTGGGCTATGTTTTAGATTCTCTTGCTTTTTCTTCATTTCCTTGATAATATTTATGTGATGACATCTCCACATTGTTTTAACTTCTCAGCATCCAAAAGCGTAAATGTAAATCGCCTTCTTGTAAAGGTGAAGGTTTCCCCGCCAATTGTGTCCGACTCCAGGGTGCGGTGCTCATCTCCCTTCCTACCCAAAGATGCTTCTGTGGTCATGTGGCCAGCACGCCAAGGTGCACAGAACACTGCTATCTTCGCATTGAAGGTGGTACCTATTTCTCCACTTGCATTTGCATGCTTTTGAACTGCTAGTCTGGCAGGAGCTGGGGCAAGTAATGGGAGCTCGCCCTGTTATGCAGCAGTGCTCGGGTCTCGAATTTGGGATGCCAACCTTCCAGCCGACCAGCCCAGCATCTTAACTGCTTGGACACCTCACCCCCACTTCTTGGAGAGCCTAGGCAGTTTTTACTGTTACCTGAATTAAAAAAAAATAAAAAATATTCTTTCTTTCTGTCTCTTTCTGCTTCTTGGCAGAAAGTACATAAGGGTAGTCATCCTTGATGCCAAAAGTCAGTCAAGGAATCATACTCGGTTAATGTCTTAAAAGTCTATTTTATACTTACTGTTCCGAAATGTTCTCTCTTACACAAATTTCTCCATGTACTCTTAAACAATTATTTTAAAACCACCTATCATCAGGCAAGATCTGAAAGAAATATCAGAAAGCACCAAAGTGCTCTCTTAAGCAAATTTCTCCATGTACTCTTAAACCAAACTTTGCAAGCAACGCATCAGCAGGTATCTTTAGGAAATATCAAAAAGCAAATTAATGAGCATCATACTTTGCACCACAGCCAATTACCATTAGGTGATGCAATGACCCATGAAGCATCTGTTCTTTGACTTCTACAATGTTCCTGTGAACATCAGTACCCGGAAGGGAGAATGGCATCATGGTTCTCATAACATCATCTCACAAATGATATAAGAAATGATGATGTCATGTTGTGCGTGACCTCCTGGTATTTTTTTATCAGATATTCTTTGCAGGACCAAAGTTGCTTCGTTTTCAGATCTTGAACAATAACATTCCTCCAAAGACTCTTTCCTATAAAAATAACTTTGCCTGAAGAATCCTCATTTGCCTGAAGCCTCCCAAAAAATTTGCAAGGTAGGAGTCCAAAAAAACCCTCAAATTAAATGGTACAATTGAAGATCTGCCTAATTATTATGTGCATTGCAAAGGATAGTGCTTTGATCACATGGCTGTGGCCATTCTCTTGACTTTTTTGATCCCCTTTAGGGGTCATGTCTAGGGTTACTTGGCTATTGCCACTTTGAGAAATGTGAGGGTGGTGATGGTCTGATGGAATGGGAAGAAAATAATTACTCTTGCAGAATGTAACTCACCTAAATAAATTAGGTTGCTTGAAGGGAGGGCCTGGAGAT
>JANHZU010181766.1:0-15807 GCA_032468055.1 Acrochordus granulatus
ATTTTTAAAATCCTTGGAATCTGTGCCTGGGTAGTCCTCGACTTACAACCATTCATTTAGCGACTGTTCGAAGTTACAACGGTGCTGAAAAAAGTGATTTGGTTCCTTGCGCTTACGAGAAGTCACACACAAGCGGCGCATAATGTCTTGCTTAACGACTACACTGCTTAACGGCAAATTCCCCAGTCCCTATGGCGGTTGTAAATATTTGAATACACGTCCACCAAACATGGCAAAATGTCCCGTGTTTATCGTTTGAATGTGCCTTTGTGCACTGTGGGGTCCTTGGTGCTCTCTCAGCTTGGTGGTTTTCCTCCAGGCGTTTCATGACCAACCGAGGTAACATCATCAGCGCTCGAGGGTGTTCAGCTCAGAGAGCGCCAAGGACTCCGCAGTTCAATCCTGAACGACAGATATTCTCTTCCATCAGGATTTATACTTTCTAGACAGTTTCTCGGGGGATCCAGACCAACGACGCATGCTTTCATAAAGATTCTCTTTAAGGTCATGCCATGCGCAAACCTCAGTCCTTCCGGCCCCGCCTTCTCCCTCCGTCGCCCGTGCGTACCATCCCCGGCTTTTTTAGCCCTCTTTTTTTCGCAGTCTTTCACTTCTTTTACTCCAAATGTCAATAAAAGTTTGCGCATTTTAGCAATGCTCCGCTCACCATTTGGACCCAGTCCGGAGTATGTAAGGCAACCATGTCCAAATAACAAATGTGTGATTGCTGAAATAACCGGGATGCCACAAGAGCAGGACGAGATGGATTTCCATTTTGTTGATCCACCCCTCCCTCCAAGGGCAAAAGTCTTTTTTTTTGTCCTTTTTGACTCTTTGGTGGGAGCTGCAAACAGCGCGATGCCCCCTGACATGGCAGCGCATCGAGGAGCCAAAGAAAGCGCCTGATTGTCATTCTTTGTGTGTCAGGAAAGAGTGTGTTGAACAAGGAGGGTCACTCGAAGACGGAGCAAAGGGACTTGACTGGAATCTGAATGGTCTTCCGCTTTCCTCTGGGTCCACGAGATCCTTTTCGAAAAATCAGAATTTTTCATTTGCACCACTTGCATGCCAGGCAAGTTGCAACCGCCAGCGCCTAACTCTCCTCCGTTGCTGAAGAAGGACCACTATTTATCGGTTTTGGGGTGTTTGGATGGCCCCATGCAGAACAGCAAGGCTTGAGAAAGTACCCCAAGTCCTTCCAAGAAGGCTGTTGGCAGCAAACTGCACTTTTTTGGCAAAACCAGAGATGAAATGAAGCGATCAAGTGATTTTTTTTCTTCCAGCGTATTGAGGGGCAATGTGCCTCCCACTGAGAACAGCTTCTTGTTTAATTTTTATTTAACAGATTTGAACACATGGCTTTCTTCCATGTGTGCACAGGTTGGGGCCCCCCGGAAGCCACCCCACTTCTGCACTGCCATCATAATATTAAGAAAGAAAGGGCAGTTCTGCCAAACATTTCAGATCTGGCTTTGCGTGCCGAGTAGAGGCGTGATGCTTGTGCCAAGCAGGAGATGGAGGAAAATAAAGAGGAAGGATCAAGTTACAACAGACACACAGCACAAACACACACACACTCCTCTTTTAGCAAACAGTGGGAAAAATTTGCTGGGGGCGGCTGTTGTTCTACTTCCCGGTCTCTGTTTCTTTAAAAATGAAAAAAAAAAAAAACTGGGGTGCTCTAGGTCTCTATTTTGCAAATAGTCGCAAGCTAAAGCAAATCCGCCTCACAAAAAGCGGCTTTTGCTTTTTAATTCCTCAGTTTACCCCCTTTTTTTTGGGCGACAACCAAGATTATTTCTCCCGCTGCACTAGCCTGAGCCAAGAGGTTGAGAGTCCACCCGCAGACCTCCATCCACAGCCCAGGATGGATTGAATCCTGGGTTTCTGTGATTCGCACCGAGCAGCTCTGCCATCTGTTCTCTTCTTCTCTTAGCCAGGCTGGTCTTGCAATTATTTATTAATGTCTGCAGTAATTGATGTATTTTTAGTGTTGGTTTTGGACCGTAAACAAAGTCAAAGCTGAATTTCTCTTGGAAGCAAGCAATGGGGGGGTCTTTGATGGGTCGACTCCTGTCCCTGGCACAGAAATCTCTCCTTGCAGCATTCCTGCATCATCAGGCCGCTTGAACCCAGCTCCTTTTGAAGCAACTTGCTCCAAAGCTCGAGAGCTCACGCTACCAAGCTTCCTTCTATTTTAATTTTTTTTCTTGAATTATTTATTTCTACTGCTTCAGTTCAATCATGCCCACTTCTCAGAGGCTGCCTGGACAAGTCCCTGCAGTTTTCTCGGCTTGGCCAAGTCTTTCGGCAGTGGCTTGCCATTGCCTCCTTGCTCGGGCTGAGAGAAAGTGGCCGGCCTAAGGTCCCCCGGTTGGCTTTCTGCCGAAGGCCGTACTGGAACTCGCAGCCTCCCAGTTTCTAGCCTGAAGCCTGAACCACTGCTCCAAACTGGCTCTCGTCCACAGCATTTTCATTAAAGCTTTTCACGTCACTAAAAGATGAGCATGACATTATATCAGGTGAAATTAAGAAAGGAAAAGGAGTACAACATAAAAGAAGCTGAAAGTCAGCGCAAGAAAAGACGTAGAAAGAAGCAACCTTTGATCTTCACAGCTGTTACAAACACATTTATTATCTCTCCTCCTTCCTTAAATTTACAACATGGTTCTCTTCCTCTATATTCAATCCCTTTTAATCAGCAAATCCATAAATCCATGTCTATTTTGTCCTTTTTAAGCACTAAAAGTCTATAACAGGTTTCCTGTCTTTTATACCACCAAGTTTGTCAGTGGTTAGTCCAAAATCTTCTTCATCTTGGGATCAAGTTTTTAATTTTGGGGCAACAGAAAACCCATCTCTTCCCAGCTGTACAGCAGTCCTTCCTCAACCTTTAATTATTCATCACCATTTCTGGGCAGGACTCCCTTATAAGAAGGTCAACCATGTGGGATTGAGGTTTTTGGGGAGCAAAGCCATTCAAATTCATTATTCCAATAGAAGTGGTGTGTAGCTCAGGGCTGAACTGTGCAGTCCTTGGTGCCCTCTGAGCTTGATTGTTTTTCTGCAGACGTTTCATGACCAAACTAGGTAACGTCGTCAGCGCGAGAAGAGAGTGGGGTCTATGGAGTGCTCGCTGCTCTCTGAGATTGATTGCTTTTCTGCAGATGTTTCATTACCAAACACAGGTAGCATCATCAGGGCAGAGGATGTTGTTGATGTTACCTAGTTTGCTATTGAAACATCTGCAGAAAAACAAGCTTAGAGAGCACCTAGGAGTCCACAAAATTCATAATTTTTATACCATAGTATGCAGGATTCCATTTGACTCCAGATCCTAGGCAGGGCTCAGAAAGTCTCATTACGTACCCCAAATCTTTTTGTAGATAAATTGGAAGCCAGGCAGTTTAACATGAAGGTCCAAAAAAAAAAATATATATATTGAAACAGGAAGACAATCCAAGACACAGGAGCAAAAGCTAATATATCAGGTAGATCTAACTGTATACATCCAAATTAAATAAAAAGACCTAGAAAATATAACTTATTTCCACAAGCACTTTAAAATGTGCTTCTACCATCTCTGGATATCTCTTGTGGAGAAAGAGATATAAAATTTAACCGCTGGGGCTGGTGCATAGAGAGGGTCAGTTGGCTCCATTCTGCAATAGATGATCTTCATTACTAGGATTTGCTTGGAACAGGACATTAAGGGGTCTTGTTCTTGACTCTCACCCTGCTAACTCCTAGGTGCTGCTTGACAGTGTGGAGAGAGAGTTATTGTTATTTGCCAAGTGAAGCTCTGACAATTATGGGGAAACTTGGCCTAAGAAGGCAGCATACTGATTTCAAAATTAAGAAAGGAAGCTCTTAAGAGAGAACTAATAACCAGCTTCTGCGTGCAATTTAGTGGGTCGTGCCGTAGCACAGCATAGGAAGAAACGATTCCTGGTGTGGTGTTGATTTGTGGTGGTTCCTCTTTCCCTGGCCTGAAAGCTCAGATGAGACCCAACCACAGGCTGGTTTTCCTTTTAGGGAGGAGAGACGACAGTTTTACGATCTTCTCCGTCGTGGTTCAGGCTCTTGGGTTTTTGCAGATGAAATCTGGGACTGCCTCATGGCCCTTATGGCACTATCTGTAGGACCAGCTTTCCCTAAGGACATTTACCGCTCCTGCCAGGTTAGACAGGGTGGGCATGTTCCTCGTCCCTTCCCTCAAAGGCTGCCACTTTATGGGAGCTGGGAAGCATGCCTTTCCTGTGGCAGCCCCACGAAATGTCTTTCCCCTGAGGTTTGGCAGGTCTTTACCCAAGTAGCCTTCGGTCGAGCACTGAAGACCTGGTGCTGGGATAGGGTGAGGTGCCTGCGTCTTGGAAGTGTGACTTGAGCCAAGGGTTTGGCTTTGTTTTTAATGCTTATGGCTTTTAAAGTTTTGTATGGTTTTTATGTTGCTTTAACTCAGGATTGGGAGTTCGGTACAGAATGGGCACCTGTACCAATATTTTTAAAATGAAACACCCGCTAAGAATTTGGACAGCTCCGCTTGGCTAAGACAACGTCCTTCTGCTCTAATATGGATGATTTAGAGATAGTAGGATGAGCTGCCCGGGGTCTTGAGACTGGAGCTCTCCGGGACCCTGATCCTAGTGATTGTGGGTTTCTGAGCTTGAAGCTCTCCAAGGTCCTAAGCTTGGAGCTGTCCAGATTTTGGAGCTTGGAGCTGTCTAGGATCCTGATCGTGAAGCTCTCCAGGCTCCTGAGCTCCAAGGTCTTGAGCTTGGAGTTGTCCAGCTTTCAGAGTTCAGAAGTGTCCAGGTTTCAGAGCTGGAGCTCTCCTAGGCCTTGAGTTGGGGCTGTCCAGGTTTCAGAGCTTGGAGCTGTCCACGTTTCGGAGTTTAGAACGGTCCAGGTTTCAGAGCTTGGAGCTCTCCAAGATCTTGAGCTTGCAGCTACCCAGGTTTTGGAGCTTGGAGCTACCTAGGATCCTGATCCTGAAGCTATCCAGGCCTCTGGCTTGAAGCTCTCCGGGGTCTTGAGCTTGGGGCAGTCCAGGGTCCCGATCTTGCTGTCTCCTGACTAGCTGTTTTATCTCACATCTGCACAAACTGGAATTTCCCCATCCAGACTGACCTCTAAGCATTTCCTCCCGAAGCCTGGTAAGCGGTCGTAAAATGAAGCAGGGATAACTCTGGCTACCCACCTTGGTGGTCTCATGAGCAAACAGTGATTTAGCGGCCAATTTTCTTTTCCAAAAAAGAGCTTTTTTGGAACCATCCGGTAGGGTGTTTGTGGCTGGTTCTGTGCTAATTTTGCTGACAAATAAAGATTTTTATTTTTTCCGTGTCAGTTTTAC
This sequence comes from Acrochordus granulatus, assembly GCA_032468055.1. NCBI lineage: Eukaryota > Metazoa > Chordata > Lepidosauria > Squamata > Acrochordidae > Acrochordus > Acrochordus granulatus. The sequence continues at coordinate 5,354 of JANHZU010181766.1, forward strand.
GGTCTTCAGCCTCATTTATCCCCGAGATCATTTGATTTCCTCCAGTGTCATTGCCATTCTGTGAGGATGGGGTTATTAATATTTGAGGGAGGGGGGCAAATCCTGCTGTAAACTGTAAGCCAAGGTGAGCCTATGAGATAGAAGGAGCTTATAAAACCGCCATTCAGTTCATCGATAAACATCCCTGCGTCAAGAAACTTCTAGGGATGCCTGTAAAATCTTGTTAAATGTGATTTTTCCCCCCTCAAATGAGTTCAACCCTTGCATGGAATTCCAACTGGAAAGCACACGACTGCAGAAGTCCACAGTTGGGTGCCTTGAAAGCTACTTAGAATAACTCCTGCTTAATGTTAAAAAAATCTCTAAAAAAAGCCTCTCCCCACAGATCTTTTTCTCTCTTTTGGCTATGTTCTTAAGAAGGTCTTGCAAAAAAAAAAAGGGAAACCTTTTTAGACGAAGTGAGGAAACGAGGACAACTGGGCCCACAATTAGATCCACGTTTATCAGAAGATAGTTTTTTAAAGAAGGTTTTCAAGAACTTTTCAAGGTCTCCCTGATGGGGGAGGAAGAAATCTGAGGACGTTGCTCAGACACAAATGGATGAAAGGTGTGTCGGGGGGTTGCTTGGTGCTCTCTGAGCTTGCTTGCTTGCTTCCCAACTTTGCATTACCCAACTAGATATCATCATCAGTGCACAAGGGAGTGTAGGGTTTGTTCCCTGCTTATGTACAGTAGTGCTGAGCTTGGTTGTTGGCTCGCACACGTTTCCTTGCCCAGCTAAGACGCATCAGTGCAAGGGAGTGTGGGGTTTGCTCCCTGTTCATACAGTAGCTTGCTCCCCCAGTGTTGGTGGGGTTGTGGTTTCCTCTTCAGTAGTTCCTTGGTTAGAAGATTGTTTTCTGCTTAATCTGGTGTTGATCCCTGCTTATCTGTGTGTTGGTTGCTGGAGAGGATGTGCTTTGGTTTTTTGTTTCCTCCTTAGCTTTTTATCGCCTCTTTTGCATGGTGTGTAAATGTGGTTTATCTCTGCGGGCCGACTGACGGCCGATGTGGCCCAGCCCAGAAATCCCCTTAAGGAGTGATTAGTGTTTTTCTGGTCGACTGTTGAGTTTCCATCCCATCTAAGAATGGAAACCCTTTCTGATGAGTCAGCCTTCCTTCTTTCCTCTACGCAAATCGAATTTTCACTAGAATGTCATTTTTTGTTTCCGACAGCGCCTGTTTTGATGTGCCATTTAAACAATGGCAGAAGCACACGTCTAAATGTGTGTGCAGGGGAAAAAATGAGTCAAATATAAGATACTACAAGATGCAAAGGAAGAAAGAGGACTCGGTGACCAGATTTAAAATGCAGGTAGTTCTTCACTTACGACCACAATCGGGACCAGAACTTCCATTGCTAAGTTAGGCGGTGGTTAAGTGAGTCATGCCTGATTTTACAACCTTTTCACCACAATTGTTCAGTGAACTGCCACGGTTGTTCAGTGAATCACACAGTTGTTGTTTGACCCTTCCACCAGAGGTGCTACCCCTCCCGGAGTATCTGTATAAGATACATTTGCATTACCCAACTAGATAGCATCATCAGTGCACAAGGGAGTGTAATGTTTGTTCCCTGCTTATATACAGTAGTGCTGAGCTTGGTTGTTGGCTTGCACACATTTCATTACTGGGTACAATGTACAAATGGATCAATGGGAAAATACTGTACACGGTTGAAAGGAGTGAAACTGACATTAGTTCTCATGTTAGGATTTTTATAAAATGATGTATCATTGGTATTTGTCACCGGAGAAATTGTATAAACGGGCTTTGAGCCTCTGCTGGAAATGTGTGACCCACATGAAGGAGCACATCATGTCTGGTGAATGTGTAAAAAATGCCAATACTGCAATTCAGCTGGGATATCTGCAGAAAAAAATCTCTCGGTCCCCACAATTGTTGTGCGTGCCATTAAATTGCAATTATAGCAAGGAAAACTGGGGACAGGAGACATATAAATTATGGGGGCTCCATAGGGAGGCTTAGCTTGTGGGATACAGGGAGCAGCGCCCCACCATCATCAAAAGAGAAAAGCGAGCTTAGGTTGCGGGAATGAGCAGTATTTCTTCATTTTCTCAGAAAATAAAATAAATTGCTTTCATTTTCTCAGGGTCCCCTTTTCATTTATGCTGACCAACACCCCTCTTTTCATTCCTTCCTTAAATCTTCACTTTCTCACTTTCATTCTGCCACTGATGGAAAGGCCAACTCATCCACTGCTACTGTGAAAATTTGGCTTGGAAGTCTCAGGTGGGACCAGGGGACGTCTGCATAATAGGCCCCCCTTGGATTAGGACCATGACTGGACCAGCATTTGCAGTGCGAAGCAAGGCAGTTGTTAAGTGAGTCGTGCCTGACCTTTTTTCCACGTTGTCAAGTGAATCGCTGCAATTGGTGAGGGAATCACATGGCCACTAAGCGAATCTACCTTTCCCTATTGACTGCTTGTCAGAAGCTGGCCGGGAAGGTTGCAAACGGCGATCAATCACGTGACCCCGAGATGCTGCGACTGTCGTCCATGCGCGCCAGTTGCCAAGCACCCGCATTTTGATCACGGAGATGCTGCAACGGTCATGAATGCGAGGACCGGGTTTTTTTCAATGAGTCGCAGCTTTGAATGGTTGCTAACCAAAGGGAGGTAAGTGGAGGACTTGTATATATTCTTGCCTCTGTTAGAGAGGTGAGAGGGGATTGAGAGGCTGATGTTTGGCTGTGCCACTTAAAAAGAGGGAACAAAGAATGCACGCGCATGTTTATCAGAATTGGCTGGAAGAAGTATTTTTTTGCAAAAAAAATCTCCTTTGTGAGTTGGAGGTTTCCAGGGCAAAGATGTCAGTTATGTCAAGAACCCCTAACTGCTCAGCTTTGAGGCTACCCAATGCTGAAATATGAGAAAAGCAGGAGAAAGAAGTAACAGAGGACAATACTGGCACTTGCTTCTGGGTTTTGGCCAACTCACGCTTCGAACAAACCATTGGTTCACTTAACAACCGCAAAAAATGTCCTAAATTTGGATCAGTCGCACGTTTGGGCAGGCTCTATTACAGTTGTATGTCGAGGACTACCTGTAATCCCCTGGCAATTCTCCTTTCCTCTCTTCTTTTAAAAATATGCCCAAAGAAGGCTCTTTTTTTTAGTAATCAGAATAAGAGATAATTTTACAATTTGCTGAAAAGGACATTGGCAGCTCCTCCTATTTCTTTTTGCTCTTTCTTTCTGCACTTTTCTTTTCTTTTTCGTTCGTCGTCCTTTCTTTTTTCACTGCTTTTCCTGTTTATTAGTTTGGGTTTTGTTTTTGTTCTTTGTAAAGGTTTTAATAAAAAAAATTCACATGAAAAAGGAAGAGCAGGCACAGGAAAGGGAAGGGAAGAGAATCTTGTGATTCGTCTCAAGGGGCCAGCTCTCTTGAGCTTCTTTCTTTCACAGGAGGGAGCAAAAAAACTGGAGATGGGGGTGATAGGGAGGGAAAATTTACTAGCTGAAAGCTGGAAAAAGATGATTGTCTACTCATCCTGGAAGCTTGTAGGAGGCTTTTCAGAAAGCGCGGGAGAGAGCACTTGATAACATTTTTTCCAGCCAAAATGAAAAGGCTGCTTGGCCAACCGCTGAAAAGAACTCATTATCCAGTGATCTAAAAACCGATTGCAGACAATAGTTTATTATTTTTTAAAAAAAAAAAGGAATGGGGCACGGCTGGGAGAGGTGTGTGCAGGGAAGAACCCCCATTAGAACCAGTGAGGATTTATTCTCTCGTTCTCCCCCGATGCAATTGTTGAGCACAGTCTCCCAACAAAGGTTTCCATCTATACAGTTGGCGATAGCACGTGGGCCACCGCTCAGAGATAATCACGAAAGCGAGGTCTCTGCAGGAACAAATTTGAAAGAAGAAGGAGAAGACCATCATGGCTTGAGACTGGCTCCTGGGAAACCGAAGCCGCCATGATTTTTGCTCATTATGCTTTTACGTTTAAGCGTATGCGTTTGTTTTGTTTGTACCCCGCCTTTATTATTTGATGAACAACCCAAGGTGGTCGAACACATCGAGCACATCTTCCTCCTCTTATTTTCCCCACAGAGCAACTCCGTGAGGCGAGTTGGGCTGAGGAAGAGTGACTGGCCCAAAGTCACCCAGCTGGCTTTCTCAATCTTTCTCAACTTTTGGGCTGTCTTCCTCTGGCCTGCTATGTCCAGCTTAACCAAATGGAGAAGAAGTGAGACTCTTTTCTTCCACGTGGAGAAAAATCCCCGTTTGAGTGGCTGCCCCCTGTAAATTATGTTTTAAGGAAAGAAGGCAGTTAAGATGAATGAATTATGGTTGAAGGCACTCTTAGATGCAGCGTGGTTGATGTGAAGGTCAACAGAGCTGAAGGAGATGACATGGTTCGCAGTATGAAACCAAACTGTTGGAGCTCTCCAGCACAATCCTGTGAGTTCCTCTCTTTCCAGGGGAAAAAGCTTGATAGAAGGACATTATCATGTTTCAAATATTGTGCCCCAAAACTCGGAGGTTGGCAGATGCAGTAGAATTTGTAAATCCTGAGGTCTTCCCTTAGACTATATGAAAAGTTGAGAAACCAACTTTTGGTTTGATGGATGGAGAGATAATGGCTTGGTCCCTATCAATCTGCCCTTCTATCGCCTCCTTAGCTGTCCTGGCCCATTTGAAAAAGCCCCCTTGGGGAACCCCTTCCTAAAGTCAGTCTCTTAGAACTGAATGGAAGACAGGAACCCAGAGAGAATGCAAGTGGCTAGAGAGAATATTGTCTGTTTTCCATCTCATTATCCCTCTGCAGCCTCCTTGGCTGCTTATCCTTCCCAATCTGAAAGAAACTTTCCAGAGGTCTCCCTATGGATAGGAAACCAGGAAGGCTGCAGATGGCTGGAGAAAGGATTGTCTGTTCTCCATCACACACTCTGCAGCCTCCCTGGCTGGCCACACTTCCCCATCTGGGAAATCCCTGGGTGGGGCTTCTTGCTGAGTTATCTCCTTGGATTGGATGGAAATATGAGAAGCCAAGGAGGTTCCAGATGGCTGGAGAGAGGATTATCTGTTCCCATCTCTCACTTTTCAGCCTCTCTGGCCATCCCCACTTCCCTATTAAGAAAAGAACTGCCCTCTGAAATCTCCCTTTGGAACTGAATGAAAAGAAGGAGGTTGCATAATGATGCGAGAGGATTGTCTGTTCCCCATCTCTCTATCCCTCTGCAGCCTCCCTGGCTGCTCACCATTCTCAATCTGAAAGAGATCCTAGTCTGCCCATGGATGAGAAGCCGAAGAGGCTGCAGAGGGATAATGAGATGGAAAACAGACAATATTCTCTCTAGCCACTTGCATTCTCTCTGGGTTCCTGAGAACCCAGGATTGAGGAGTAAGGATAGTCCATTCCCATCTATCTGTCCTCACTCCTCAATCTGAAAGAAGACTTTTGGAAGGATCTTGCCCTTTATGTCTCTTTGTTGGATTGAAGGGAAGGCTTGGCAGCCAGGGAAGCTGCAAGCAGCCACAGAGGGGATTGTCTGTTCCCCATCTCTCTATCCTTTTGCAGCCTCTCTGGCTGCTCATCCTTCCCAAACTGAAGGAGATCTTTCATAGATATCTCCTTGGGTGGGAAGCAAGGGAGGCTAGAGAGAGACTGGTAAAAAGAAACACAGGACATCCACATATCTGTTTCCACCCCTCCACCTCCCCCAAATGGCAAGAAATCCCTCTCAACCAACAAGATCTAAGGTGCCGTGAAAGGAATCGTGGAAAAATTTCTCTCCCTGACATGCCTGCCAAGCTGCTGAGCCCTTCCGGTTTTCCTTCCCAGTTTTTCACAAACCGCCTCTCCCTCCATCCCTCCCTCTGTTTAGCGTCTGCATAAAAAGTAATTAGGAGTTCCATTGCAAATGATTATTTTTTCCCCCAAAATAAGGCAACAATCATGACACTGGGTCTGTTGTGAGAGATTAACTCTGCAGCTTAATTGAAAGTGCAAGAGCAGAACTGGGAGGCTGGGTGAAGACCTTGAAGCGGGAAGGAACCTTTTGCGATAAAGTCCATCTATCTTCTTTGGCTCCCAAAAAGGCCATCTGTGTTCACACCCCATTCACCCATGGCTCCTTCCCATGGCTAATTTGAGCGGGAGAATCATCTGATTGCTCTTTTGAGGTGGTTTGTAGGGTCTACATTTCCATTTCTCAGGTTTTAGCTGAACCAATTCCCAGGCTAAAGCACCAGCAAGGTCATTTTAATCTCTTCCAAAGCACGTCCATCTGTTGCCCCCCATAACTTTAAGCAAACGGGAAGATATTACATGTAATTTTAAATCATTATTAATTACTAAAGTTGTGTTGGAGAAGACTCCTGAGAATACCATGGCAGCCAAGAAAACAAGCCAATGGACCATCAGAAAAATCAACTCCAAGTTCTCAATTTGACCCTTCTCACTTGAGACCCAAATGACCAGGATCAAACCATCCTGGTTTGGATATGTTATGCAAAGACCAACTCTCTGAAGAAGCCTGGAGAGGTGGAGAGGCAAAGAAGTCAACCAGCAGGAAGGTGGGTGGGCTCAGTGAAAGAGACGATGGGGGCACCATTGGAAGATGTGAAGACCACACTGGGGACAGGTTCTTCCGGAGAAGATATTTCCATGTGGTCTTTAGGAGTTGACTCTGACCCAATGGCACCTAATCAATCCATTGATTTCTTCCTGGCAAGAAATTAATTTCTGCTAGAGAAATTCCTAATGTGGGAAAGATGGAAGGAAAGAGAAGAGGACAACCAGCATCTAGGGAGATGGACTCAAGTTAACAGTGGTGATGGGGCACCGTTGGGCGACTTGAAGGAACAGGCTAGGGAGAGACCATCATGGGGAAAAGTCTATCTACATGGTTGCTAGGCGTCAAAAACAACTTGACATCTCATCAACTCATGAAACGTGATCGTTAAATGTGGGTTAAATCTAAGGTTGGTTCTTGGCCATGCCTCCTGTCGGAGATGCTTTAATGCCTCCCGCACTTTGCTTCGATGACCTCTAAACTCCCTGAGTCTTGAAGAAAAAACCACACAGGCATCTTTCTACGGCGACGGAAGATGAGAACAGCGCAAAGTAGATTTTGTGGTGGCATTGACGGGACGACGAGAAATAGAGCTTGACACGGCCATCATTCTTTGCTCCAAAATTTGCTTGGCATCTTCCTGTTACGTATTTAGCAAAATGAGTCTGTGAAAGGGCTTATATGTAGGGCCAGCTGCATGGACATAAATGAGCATGTATGAATTCTGAAGTGTTTTAGAAGGGATTGCGAATAAAATCCCGCGAGTTGGAGCCCGTTGGAATCAGTCATTTCCCTTTTTTTGATATATTCAGAAGGAAAAATACTTAAGACGTGCCGCTCCCGAGAAATTAGACACTAGCCAGCCCGCCGTCTACTCGGTTCCTCGCTATTTCCACCCTGAAACAGAGTGTTAATTTCTGCGTTGGTTTACTATTTTAAAAAAAACAACACACACACACAAAACTTCCTTGAACTCTCAGGTGAGTCGAGCTGAGTCCTTGCGATTTCTGACACAAATCTGGAGGCTTGCAAATCTTGTCGACTGGACTTTAATTTTTGATGTTTAATATATACAGTTTTTTTCCCCCGAGTGTGCGGATGCGCTCCTAACATGCACATTGTTGGCAAGGAAAATTAATACCTGCCGTCTTCTTGACACAGATGCACGCGCGCGCATGGAGAGAGAGTCTGAGAGCGAGTGTGCATTCTGTTGTGCATTTCTGAATTCCAACAAATGCGTCTTTGTTTCAGGATATAAATACCTTCTGGGTGAATTTCTAGGATGAAAAGGTGGGGAGCGATCTCCAAGGTCATCTAATCCACCCAACCCTCTTCTCCAAGGCAATAATTGGGTAAGTTCACAAAACACACACAACCTTGAATAAATTCCTCCCCGTTTCCTTATATGAACTTCAAGAGTTTCCATTTCAGCTGAAACAAACAAAACTAAAATTAATAAATAAAACTGCTAAATCGTGGTAAGTTTCAGCACAAAAAGGACACAAGTACAAAATGAAGAAAGTAAACAGCCATTCAGACATTTACGTAAAATGCGGGCCGTTAAAATGTTTGCTCTTCCCGATTTTGAAAAAAGGGTTTTCTTCTTCTTTTGGACTTTTTTGCAAAAACTGGGAGGTCTTTTTTTTTAAAATCTGTGGGGGCGAGTTTGTTTTTGTTACACAAGGATTAAGCACTCAGAAGGAGTGTATTATATGTGTACCTTTTTAGTGATAAAACTACACAGTTTTTAATGGAAGATGTAATCCCCAAAAGCTTATTTGAATCAAGACATCAAAACATTTTTCGAAGAGGGCTTTGGGGAAAGAAAAGGAAATATTCGAGTTTTTTCCCGGTGAGGATATTTTACAACTGGATTTCCATCGAGGAGAAGGCCTTGCCTGGTCATTGAAGGGAGGGAATGATTGAGGGATAAACGGGGCTTGGATTGGAGCTCTGAAAATTTAGGTTTTGGGATCGGACGCTCGCGCCTGGTTCGGCTGCTGTGCAGAAAGAAGAAGCTCGAACGCTGCTCTGTTTGTTTGCCCGCTGTTCTTTGGGGGTGTCCAGCCCTCATTTTTCACACCTGGCATTTCGACAGGCAGTCCTCGAGTTACGACCCTTCATTTAACAACCCTTTGAAGGGATGACCGTGCTGCAAAAAGTGACTTATGACCACTGCGATGTCTTTGTAGTCATAGGAATGTGATCCCGGCGCTTGCTAACCGGCACGTATGGTTGCAGATGATCGTCATCTGTGACCTTCTCAGTTGGCTTCTGATAAGCATAGTCAGTGGGAGAAGCCGGATTTGGTTAAGGAGCACAGCTGCAGTGATTTGGACACAACCATGGCAAAGATCGTAGAATCGGGCGCAACTCATCAATGATTGCATCGCTTCATGACGGAAGTTCCGATCCCGGCTGTGGTCGTAAGCCAAGGACTACTTATATTGGGAGTGTTAGATTTATATTTATATATATAATATATTTATATGCCATCCTTTGCCGACCTGAGCTCAGTCTGGAAAATTGGAGTCCTTCCGCTCAATCGGCGGCACCAAAATCTCTGGAATCTTTGATTCCAAACCGTTGAATGAGGTTGATCCAGTCCAGTTTTGGGTTTGATTGGAAAGACCAGCGGGTGCCCCGTATTGCTCTCGATGGTTCTTGACGCGCCGAATTGTCAGGGCTTTGTTGAGTCGGTTTGAGAGGGGGCCACCCAGCCCAGCCTGAATTTACAGGGACATTTCCAAAATGAGATTTCTGATTCCCGGAGCAGGGTCGAAACCCCCCGCCTAGGTGGAGCGAGGCAGCGTAAGGCAGCTTCCTCCGTGGTGCCTCGCCAACCTCTGCAGCATCTGAGCAAAAAGCTTGGTTCCTCACCTGCTTTTGCAAGTTTCTTTTTGAAGCTCAGAACGGGAGCAGCTTCTGTGATCAAAGACCAAGTGTCCTTTCTACTTCCTTGCAGTCAACAGTGCCGCAGGTTGATCTGTCCTCTGGGAGCTTTCGATAGCGAGTAAATCAAAGGTGACCGCCGAGGACTTTTAATGGGAACACAATCCCCTGTTTTGCCCAGCTGCTTCGGAGGAAAGCCGAATGTGTTCCCACACCTGCCTCCGGGAAGTCTGTTGTTGCTCATGTCTCCTCGGGTCTTAGCAAGGCGATGTTAAAGTCTTTACCAAGTGGTTGGCTAATCGTTGTTTCCTTTTGAGCGACTTCGTTTCTTTGCCAAACGCAGCAGCAGCAGCAAAAACACCCACAAGTGAGGGTCAAACCTTTCAGCAACTTGCAAGGCGGCGCCTGAAAAGGCAGGATACACCGCACGGTGCAGAGCGTGGCCGAGTCCTGTCTTGGCCGGCGGGGTGACGCCTGCTCAGGACTCCGGCAGAAGCCACGCACCCAAAGGGGCGAAGAAGCCGCCGAAACATCAGTCTTCCTTCCCAGTTCCGTCTTCCTTCCTTCTGTTTTTGGCTTTGCTCATCCTCCTTCCTTCCTTCCTTCCTTCCTTTTTTATTCTTCTCACCTTCCTTCCTTCTCCCCTGTTTTTCTTCCTTCCTTGCCTTTTTTGTCTTCCTTCTCTTTTTTCTTTTTCTCATCTTCCTTCCTTCCTACCTTCTTGTTTCTGTTCCTCATCTTCCTTCTTTCCTTCCCCTTCTCATTTTCTTTCCTCCTTTTTTCTTTCTCATTTTTCTTCCTTCCCTTTTTCATCTTCCTTCCTTCCTTTCTTTCACTTTTCTTTAATTGTCTCTCTACTGCTTTTTCCTCCCTCCCTCCCTTCCTTCCTCCACTTTTCTTTAATTGTCTCTCTCCTGCTTTTTCCTCCCTCCCTCCCTCCCTTCCTTCCTCCACTTTTCTTTAATTGTCTCTCTCCT
>JANHZU010181781.1:0-15798 GCA_032468055.1 Acrochordus granulatus
TTCTTTCCTTCCTTCTTCCCTCTCTCCCTTCCTCCGTTTCCTTCTCTTTCCTCCCTCCCTCCCTCCGTTTCCTTCTCCTTCCTTCCTTCCTCCCCTTCTTTACTTTCTTCCTCCCTTTTGCTTTCCTTTCTTCCCCCTCCCTCCCTCCGTTTCTTCTTTCCTTCATTCCTTCCTTCCCTGTTTCCTTCTCCTTCCTTCCTTCCTTACTCATTTTCTTCCTCCCTTTTGCTTTCCTCCCTCCCTCCCTCCATTTCCTTCCTTCCTTCCTCCTCCTTCCCTTTACTTCCTTCCTCTTGCCTCTTTCTAGTTTACGACTATATCTTTTTCCATGCTTTGCATAATGTTGTCTACCCCAAAAGGGAACAGGATTATGGGTATTTATGGAGTTCACCTGGCATGGGTGCAGCCCAGCCCCTGTGGGCAAATCCTTAAAGTGTGGCATTTTTCAAGTTCTCCCAGCAGCTGCAGAGGGCAGCCATGCAACCCTAGGAAAAGCTGCAACTGCATTCAGGAGATGCAGACAGGAGCTACCGAAACAAACTCACCTGCTCCCCCCACCCCCGATCCAGAGGCCTCCTTATCTTTACCTCTTTCTTAGCCACCCTCTCTGTAACTCATCCCGTCAATGGCCGGGTTCATACATTGCACGAAATCAAGCTGCCTCCAAACCTAGCTTGTTCACAAGCAAAATTGCCTGAATTGCGCACTGAATCCCAAAGAATGATGGACAAACCAAAGTGGCAAAGCTCCTGCATCTCATAAAGGCTGTGGAAGACAAGCCACCTTAAGCTCTAGGCCATGTGTGACCTCAGCTGAGGCTTCCTCAAGACCTCGCCTTTCCAGGGATCAATAAGATCTGGTGATATCCTGACTTATATCTCAAGGGTCTGCCAAATGCAGGCATGTGGCCCATGTTTTCATGGAAAGTACCCTGAAAGATTTAACTCAGTCCTCTGTATCTCCTTCGGTGTACAGGGGGAACCTGGCATGACTGGCAAACCAGGAATCCTAGGTGCAGAAGGACCACCAGGGTCAAAGGTAAAGTGCAAACCTCTTCTTAAATCTTCCACCCTTCCAAGCCATGCATGCGCCCAGCCCTAGCTTCTGGCCAAAGCAGCCTAAGCCAAGTTCGGTGGCCTTGATTTGTCTTCCCCACTCCTCTAAGTCCATGTTCCTCAACCTCAGCCAGCTTAAGATGGGTGGGCTTCACCTCCCAGAATTCCCCAGCCAGTGTGCTTCAAGATGGGTGGGCTTCCACTCCCACAATTCAGCTCTGGGAATCCAATTTTGGGAGTGCAAGTCCATACATCTTAAAGTTGCTAAGGCTGAGAAGCACTGATTTAGGGAGTTTTTGAACATCTTCCAATCCAAGTCGGATTTCATTGCAAGAGGCCCATAAGAATGGTGATCAGAAGACCTCTCACCCACCCTGAAATGCATGCCCTGCTGGCCTCCAGAATCCCCTCCCTGTTCTATTTTTATTTGCAACCTGCCTTAACAAAGCATTTGGTCCACCTGCTTGTGGCCGCTGTTTTGACTCTTTTGACCCCCTTCAGGTCCTCTGCTGAACATAGACGGGAAGCTGGATCTCCCCAGCCCTCTCTCAGATGTTCACCTTAGCATCCTCCTCCTCCTCATGTGTTTGGAACTTTATCCCTTATGCCTAGCTTGGGCACTGCCACTTGCTTTCATGCGTTTGAGCAAGCCCCACTCCTCGTACCCCTGATGATGTTACCTAGTTGGGTAATGAAACACCTGTAGGAAGACAAACAAGCTCAGAGAACACCAAGGACTCCACAGTTTCATGTGTTTTGTTTTTATTTTATTCTATCAAGTTGACATGTTGACCTTTGGGCTCTGCTTAGGGGGACCGTGGTGTGTCTGGCACCGATGGACCCAAAGGTGATTCGGGACAAAAAGGAGAAAAGGTGAGCGCTGCAAACATCATCTTGGAAAAGGTCAGTTCAGTCGTCAGCCATCCATCAACCCTGCAAACAAGGTTATGCTGATGCCGTTTGCTCCACAGATGTCACATTTGTCAGATAATGGTTTGTTCAGAATGGTTTGTTCTCTGACCCTGGCGACAACACCTTTAACCTCAGTTGCACCAGAAGATTATTACATTACCTTCCTGACTGCTGCTTCTGCCCTCCTCTTTTATTTATTTCTGCTGCTCAGATGCTGCTCCACCGGCTTCTGGATGTTCCATTTTAAATAATCAAATAAGGTTGCACTCCCAAAGCATCCAGAACATACTTTCTCGTGGTATTAATGGATCCAGGGGACAGGGCAGGTGATGAAAGGGTATTAGGGCATCTGAGCTGAATGGTGGCAGGCTTTAATGGGGAGGGGGTGGTTTTATTACATTTGCATTGGTCTGCGTTGTTAGCTGCCCAGGGAAGTAAAAATTAAAATAAAGAAAGAAAAAAGTAAAGAAAAATAAAATGAGATTCCATTCTATTGTATTATATATTGTATTCTTCTCTATTCTCATTCTATTCTATTCTCTTTTCTATATTTTATTTCTATTGTATTTTCTATTCTATATTCTATTTCGTTTCTATTCTATTGTTACTCTATTCTATATTTTATATTCTTTCTATTCTATTTTCTGTTCTGTATTTTATGTTATTTCTATTCTATTCTATATTCTGTTTTCTTTCTATTCTATTTTCTATTCTATATTTTATTTTCTTTCTATTCTATTTTCTATCTATTCTATATTCTTTTTCTATTTTCTATTCTATTCTTTATTCTCATTCTATTCTATTCCCTTTCCTTTTCTATTCTATATTCTGTTCTATATTCTATTTTCTTTCTATTCTATTCTTCTCTATTCTGTTCTATATACTGTACTATATTCTGTTCCATTCCATTCTCATTCTAGTCTTCGGACAAATTAAAACAATTGTCCAAATGAGAGAAGTTGGACTTTGGAGTCACAAATAGGATTAGAGGACAAATTCCCTGCCCAATTTGTGTGTCCTTTAATGAGTAATTTTGGGGATCACCATGCCAAGTCCAGAAAAGTGAATAAAATTAGCCAAGCAGCAGAGCCGACAGGGCTTTGCAGAGCAAAAACATAATGCTGTAATCAACTGGATGAGGATTAGGTGCTCCTTCTCCCTATGCCAAGGTTTCTCCATCTCAGCCACTTGAAAATGTATGGACTTCAACTCCCAGAATTCCCCAGTAGAAGTCCACACATCTTAAAGTTGCCAAAATTGAGAAATGCTGGGTTAATGTATTGTTTCACATACCGCACCAACTCAGAGAATGGCTTTTTTCAGGAACTTAGGTTCAGCATGTTCTGGGACCCCAGCCAGGGAATAGGAGGGGATCTTGAAGGTCATCTCGTCCCTGTTCATTACGGGAAAAACGGACCTTTGTTTCCCCAGACAAATGGCTGTCCAGTTTTGGCACAAAAGTGTCCTCGTCAGCAAACCCCGTCAATCTGTGCAGAAATCATTCCACTAGGAAACAACTCTTCCCATTCAGAAAAATATCCTAATGTCCAACCGAAATCTATACCTTACAGAACTGAGATCCAGTCTCAGCCCTGGAAACGACAGAGGAGGAATCTTCTGCTTAATAAGCAACCTGATATTTGAAAATATCATCCTCGTACTTATTCCAAAACCACTGTTATCTCTCTGTGGAAATTTGCAGGGTGCCAAAGGGGTTCCTGGCCTGGCCGGCTTCAAAGGACAAAGTGGCCTACCTGGCAAGGAAGGTTCTCCTGGGCCACCTGGAAAACAAGGGCCACAAGGTGATCCAGGACCGCAGGTAAGAAGGGAGCCGGATGCTGGCATGCGCTAGGGTCCGGGGGGGCAAGGATGAAACAGAAGAAAAATACGGAATAACAGATACAAATTGGACGCAGCCATTGACGTGAATAGGATTTCCTTTAGTGAGATAAAAATGCCATACGTGAGAAGGTTCTGGATAAAATCGGATTCATTTTTCTCTCTGTACAAGTCAAATCTTGGAATTCTTTATAGGTAGTCCTCATTTAGCAACCCTTCAGAGTTACGACAGCACTGGAAAAAGTCCTCCACACTTACGATTCTCGCAGCATCCCCATGGTCACATGATCAAAATTTGGGCACTTGGCCATCGGCATGTATCAGCATGGTTGCAGCATCCTGGGGTTACATGAGCACTTTTGCAATCTTCCTAGCTGGTGTCTGACAAGCAAAGTCAATGGGAGAAGCCGGATTTGTTTAATGACCACATGATTCACTTAACAACTGCAGTGACTTGCTTAAGAACCGTACCAAGGTCATAAAACTGGGCACAACTCACTTCACAACCGCCTTGCTTAGCAGAGGAAATTATGGTCCCAATTGTGGTCATTAGTGGAGGACTACCTTATGAACTTCTCTTCGTTAAAGAAAACAGGCGCAGCCTGCCCAAACATTCTGCAATCCAGCATTAACATTTTAAAAAAAGGTGAAAAATCCCAGTTATTGAACACAAAAGAAGCAAATTCGAACTGATGCGAGCCTTAAATGTATGTTCCATTATTAATATTAGTAAAAGATTGGCTACAACCTTCCCCATCCTTATAAATTTAAGATGTAGATCTGAACCCAGAACTCTCTGATTCTGATCACTACCATCCAACGCTAACCCTCTGAGAGAAGTTTAGCATTTCGATGGACCAAAAAATAAAAATGAAGAAATACATGAACAAAGCAAAGAGTGCACAGAGCTGTGGGCAGGTTGAAAGAAAAGTGGCTTCATCTACAGGTAGTCCTCGACTTACGACCACAAGGGGGACCAGAATTTCCGTTGCTGAGCAAGGTGGTTGTTGAGTGAATCATGCTCCATTTTAGAATCCTTTTTGCCATGTTGTTAAGTGAATCATGCAGTTGTTAAGCAAATCCGGCTCCCCCCATTGACTTGGTTAACTTGTTGGAAGCTGGCTGGGAAGGTGGCAAACGGTGTTTGCGTGATCCTGGGACGCTGTAATGACTGTGGGATGCTGCAACGGTCATAAGTGCGAGGACCGGTTGTAAGTCACTTTTTTCAGTGTCATCAAATGGTTGCTAAACAAGTGGTTGTAAATCGAGGACAACCTCAGTGCATAAAGAGGTCAGTGCTTGTACATGGGAAGTACTAGAAGTAGAAATCCTGTAGAAGCATTAAATCAACCCACCTAGTTTAGTGTTGATCAGCGCATAAAACTCTGTTATCTTCAATCTTGGCGCCACTTTCTCTGCACCCTAAATTATGAAACACCCCAAGCTGAGGATGCTGGTTTGCTTTTTCAGACATTTCCATTCCTCGTCCAGCGTGGCAGGAAGTAAAAGAAAAGGAGGTGGTACTGATTCTCCCAAATTGGAGAATGAAATATGCCTCCTCTAGAGTAAAAACATTCCGGCATCACAGGAATTAGGGAACTTGGAATACGGTTGTCAGATCCAGGCTGCAAAAATCCGAATGGCCACTAGATGGCTGCTGAGAGTAAAATCTCAGATTTTTGCTGCCTGGTTATGGAAGATCACGAACTGAGATAATTTGGATATTGTTATGGGGCTCATTCCTTAAGGAACTTCGCAAATTTTTGCAATTTTTACTACTTATCATGACCTGGATTAACCAGAATATTCATAGACGTTTGTTATGGGGTTCACTTTCTCATGTTGCAATAAGACAAGCAACAGCTCACAAACGTGGGCAAAAAAATAGAAAAAAAAACAGGATTCCAGATTAGCAGTGTCCACTTCCTAATGTGGTTTCTGAATAAATCCATATTTTGGATTTGCACAACGTACTAAACTGGAAACTAATGGAGCAGGGTTAGTTCATGCTACACTCCGAACTACTCACAAAAAAAAGTAAATTCACAATACACAAAAAAGAAGTGGAGATTTAATCAAATCATTTTGCCTTTTCCACGTTCCCCCTACCAGTCTTCCCTGGGTTTTGTTCCCAACATCCGCAGATAGACTGCCCCTTTAACTGGAAGCTCCTTTAGCCTAAATTGATTTTCTGCAACGCAATTCTTGGTAGCCTAAAGAAAGGTTGGGGATTGGGGAGTTTGGTTAAAAAAACGGGGGCTCATGAGTTTGACCCGCTTCGGTGTTAGATCACCCATCAAGTATAAGCCGCATGTACAACTGCGCTGCTCTGCCTACAGTTCTGCTTGAAAAGTGTGAGTTCTTATGTTCTTGATCGTCTTCCCTCCTCGTTAGAGAGGCAGGTTCACTACTCTCTGTATGCTCCAATTCTGTATTTCTTCCCCAATTTTATGTGTTGGGCTTGCCACTCCCAAATATCTCCACCAGCATCAAGAATTTAAAATAAATATTGAGAAATATTAAGTCCAACTTCTTCAAAGTGCATGAATCCAACTAAACTACCTGCCTCCGCTTGATCACGTGAAGTGACGGGGAGCCCATTGCCTCCCTGGGATCTTTGTTCCATTATTAAATTGCACTCACTCTTGGGAATTTTTTTTTTTGCAGTCAACCGGAATTTAAATTTAGCCGTTCGTTTCAATCCATTATTCATCTCCTGTACTTTAGAATGAGGGAGAGCGAGAAAGATTAGATTTCCTCTTTTTAG
This sequence comes from Acrochordus granulatus, assembly GCA_032468055.1. NCBI lineage: Eukaryota > Metazoa > Chordata > Lepidosauria > Squamata > Acrochordidae > Acrochordus > Acrochordus granulatus. The sequence goes on from JANHZU010181781.1 coordinate 6,574, forward strand.
GATAAACTTTCACAATTCCTTCCATCTTTCTTTGTAGAATTACTGTAGTTCCAGTCAGCTAAACCTTCTTTGTTTTCTTCGTGAGCCTCTCTCCAGTCGTCTGAAACCTTCTTCAGATGCATTTTATTTTATTTACAGTATTTCTTTACCACTCCAATTGCTTGAGGTTCTGGGCAGTATCCAATCAAGCAGAAAATAAATATCCAAATAGCCACAGAAAAAATAAACCCAAAAACTTATATACAGGTAGTCCTCAACTTACAACCACACTGGGACTGGGATCTCCATAGTAAGTCAAGTCGGACCCAATTTTACGACAATTTTTACAGAGGTCGTTAAGCAAATCACATTGGTTGTTGAGCACATCACCATGGTTGTTAAGCAAATCACCGGGTCATTAAGCAAATCCAGCTTCCCCAAAGGGAGAGGGGGTTGCCAGAGGGCAAAAAGGCTGGGATTTTGCTTTCTGCATACTGGGGAGATGAAGATTTTAGCCTGTTCTAGGAACTGAGCCATCATATCAAGCCATGCTCTAATTAGGTTTAGTTATTTGGGTTTCAGGTATCGCGTGGGTCACAATAATCGTGTGAATACAAACACGAGGGTGGTGCAGGAAGCAATGCATTGTATTGCAGTAAATTCTTCTTTTCTGCTTTCAGGGTGAAAGAGGAAGAAGAGGAAGGCCATTGCTGTGCCTCCGGGGACCCCCTGGGACCCCTGGCAAGAAAGGGGGAAAGGTGAGTATTTGATGGTCATGAGCGGGTACACGTGAGAACCTGCCATTTAATGAAAGAATTACGTCCTTCATTCCAGTGCTTTCTTAGTGTCTTTCTCAACCTTGGCCACTTTAGGATATGCTGGATGAACAATTCTGGGAGTTGAAGTCCACCCATCTTAAACACCCCCTAAATTAACTTTATTGCTTTACGGTGAATGCAAGAAAGAGGCAACTTCAGGATCAGAGGTTGTCTGCCTAATAAATGTACAGTTACATATCCATAGACCGTGGTTCGAATTCTACCATTTCTTCTATTTCCTCTTCTCCTGGCTGCACATTTTGGATGCACCCTTTACTGCTGAGTACATAATTTCATTTGTTTATGTTGTTATTCTACTTACCCTTGTCTTGAAAGTACACTGAGAGCTGCTGTAGCGGAGTCAAACTCCTTGCATGTCTAACCATGCTCGGCCAATGAAGTCTCCGATCGTAATTGCGCTTTCCTTTGGGTCCAAGTGACAAAGGTGGCGGTGCATTCTTCCAGTGTAACCTCCTGCGTGCAAAAGGCACACGTACCAAAGGGGTATAACTGGAATCATGACAGCACACTTTTGGGGGTCATTTGCTTGCCCCCTTACGTCCCACTTGTGGATGTCTGTGGTAGAAGCAAGAGAGCTGGACTCACAACATAGCAGAAGTGAGACTAAAGATCCTGTCAACGCACAGAAAATTCTGGTAGCAGAGGGAGAAGTGGTGAAATTATAAGGAAGGACAAGCAGTGATTTGATACCAATAGAAGAGAATATCTGTAGCTCGGGGTCATAAAACTGTGGGGTCCTCGGTGCTCTCTCATCTGGGCTGTTTTCCTGCAGACGTTTCATGACCCAACTAGAGGTAACATCATCAGTGCTAGAAGGGAGAGGGGTTTGTGGAAGAGTAGAGGACTGTGGTGTCCTCGGTGCCCACTGTGGGGTCGTCGTCCTTGGTGCTTGGTTGTTTTCTTGCAGGCGTTTCATCACCCAGCTAGGCAGTATCATCAGTGCTGCTGCTGCTGCTGCTGTCACCTAGTTTGGCAATGAAACATCTGCAGAAAAAGAATCAAGCTCAGAGAGCGCCTGGGCTCCTCAGGGACTTGATAAAAGGGGATTCTCTGCTAGTGCTGTGGATCTCCGGGGTGGAAGATCCCGAGACAACCGGCTGACCTTTCTTAGGACCAGGTTGTCCCAAGGGGATTGTGGTTTTAGAGGTCAGATGGGGGTTGCGACCACAGGGGGCGATCGGAAATGACGCGCAAGCTAAGAAGAATTATGGGGAAGAATAAGCAGGGGCTGGGGTCTCGTTTGAGGGCAGGAGCGGGTCCTCCGAGGGCCCTCGTCACCGAAGGGTGACCTTCCTTCCAGGCTGCCGCGGCGCTGCTGGCCTTGAGCGCGGAGGGCGGCCCGGAAGGAGCTCTGCGCAGCCCCTGCCCGCCAGGGGCCCGATCCCTCCGGAAGGGCCTGCGACCCCTCGAGGCCTGGTCAGAAAGGTCCGGCGAGGGGCTTCCTGGCTACTACCGGTGCCTTTTACAGGGAGGAGAGGGCCTCGCTGGTCCGAAGGGAGAGAAAGGAGAGCCGGGCCTTTCCGTAAGTGCCTCGGACGGTGACCGCGGCGGTAGCGGAGGACGCTGGTCCAGCGCGGGCCCGGCCGGGGGCCGAGGCGCTCCCGCGCTCCTCCGCCTGGCGGGGTCCTGCGCGTAAGCGGGCGGAGGGCCCGAGAGCGGCCGCTGCCGGGGGGGCGTGGCGGCGGGTTCCTGACGGAGCGGGGGGGGCAAGGCGGGCGAAGGCGCAGCCCACAGCGGCATCTCATGGGGGGGCTGCAAAGCAGGGCGGGGAGGCCGAGGGGTCGCCCGGGCGGAGGAGCCGAGCTGGCAGTCGCAGGGCAACCTTCCTTCCTTTTCTCATCTTTCCGTTTCCCCTTCTTTCTTTCTTCTCTCTCCTCCCTCCCTTCTTTCTTTCTTCCTTTCCTCTCCCTTTTCCTCCCTCCCTCCGCCCTCTTTTCCCGAACCAACTTTCCTCTCGCTGAGGTGTTAGCACCTGAGGGGCTGCCCACACGCCAGGGAAGATTGCCAGTGGTTACTGGATAGCCCCGGTCTGCTGCCAGCGGCGCATGTGGCGGGCTGAGGAGTGACCGCCTCTCGGTCGGAAGTGGGGCTGGGTTGCCTCGGGCCAGAGTGGGCCTCCCTCTGCTTTGCACTCTTGTGGGGCTGAATGGAGCTGGGGGAGGGGAGGGGAGGGGAGGGGAGAGGCCGGCCGGGACGCCATCTCAGCTGCGCCTTTGTGCTCCTTGCGCAGGCGGAGGACGTGAAGGTCATCGTCAGGAGCGAGGCCAGCAAGGAGGACGGTGAGGACCGCAGATTGGATCCATGTGAACGGTGGCACGTCTCTGCCTGGGAGAGGAAGCTACCTCCCCGAGAAGGAGCCGCCTCCGCCCAGCCTGCTCACTGGAGTCGCAGCAGACGCCGGGCACGAGGCCGCTGACCGTGGGGTGGCGGGGCGCTTTTCCAGCAGAAGCGTTATTGCGCTTTCCTCCTCCCGGCAGAATGCGACTGTATTTTTACGGTGCAGGCAGTTCTGGGGGTTTCAGCCTCTAACGCAGCATTTCTCAACCTGGGCAATTTGCAGGTATGTGGATTTCAGCTCCCAGAATCCCCCAGCCAGTATCTTAAAATGACTGAGCTGGCTGGGGAATTCTGGGAGCTGAAGTCCACCTGTCTTCGAGTTGCCAAAATTGAGAAACACTGCTCTAGTCCACATGAAGGCAGAGATTACATCAGATTTGCTCAGCTGGCTCATTGAAAAGGGGGTTGCATCAATGTAATAACCGTGCCCAGAAGGATTCCCCTGAAACTCAGATTAAAGGTAGTCCTTGACTTACGACCACCTGCTTAGCAACCATTCAATGTTACAATGCCCTTCCAAATGGACAACCAGTTCCAAAGTTCTGATAGCCATGCCTCCATCACCACACAGTCACTTGACCATATTTCAGGCACTCGGCAACCAGCCCACGATTTGCAGTATCCCACGATCGCATGGCCACAATTTATGCCATTTTTACCAAAAATCAGCATAAACTTTCGGTTTTCAGCAGAAATGCCCCATAGTGAACAATAGGTTCACTTAATGACCATGGCATTTGCTTAATGGCTGCAGATTTACTTAACAACTGCCACAAAAAAGGTTGCAGAATTGGATTGGTGACCCAAATCAAGGAACACATGGGTGTTAACCTGTATCTTGATCTGGGATCTACTGTGCAAATTTAGCTGTGGTCTGTTTGGCATCCAGTCTGATAGGAAGTACTTTGAACCCTTTAAAAGCTCCTGATGGCAGATGCATTTCTGAGCATATGTTTTTCTTCCCCCTTTCACAGTCTGTGACGGTGAGTTGCACACGAGGAAGCCTCTAGCACCAGCCATCTCCAGGGATCTTATCTCCCACGGTGTAATAGCAGGGAAATAAAAGGGGTTAATGTTCTCTCCCTATCAAACTGGTCCCGGTTTATGGGCCTGGCACAGGTAGGTAATTGCAGGTTGGGGGAGGCTCTGCCCATGATCATGCGCCAACAAATATGGGATTCATCATCTGACCCTTTTAAAGCATGCCACACCTTGCTGCACTCGGTTGGCGCCGTTTCTAGGAAGCCAGAGGAGGTTTACTACTGTAGCTGTGTTCACACAACACACATGACCCGGTCTGCCGATAAATCTGAGATGCCTTCTGCTCAAGATTCTGCTACGGTAGAATCATGCTAACTGGGCCAAAAGCAACCTGACATTTTTTGGGACATAAAAATCCTCCGGTCACATACTCTAGGACAGTGTTTCTCAACCTCAGCCCCTTTAAGATGGGTGGACCTCAATTCCCAGAATTCCCCAGCCAGCCATGAGAATGGGAATTCTGGGAGTTGAAGTCCACTTACCTTAAAGGAGCTGTGGCTGAAGAACGCCGCTCCAGGAAATGCCCCAGTCTTTGCACCCAGAGATTTTGGCAAACTGCTAGCCCAGCATCCTTAACATCAGGCAGGGCACAAAGGATGTGGCTTAGCCACTTCTGCCAATCAGGGTTTCCCATCCGTGGCTTCCGTTGTGGAAAAGGCGTTATTTTTTTTTCAGCCTCTCTTTCTCTCCAGCTCTATTTCCTGGAGGACTAAGATAGGCAGGATGAGTTCACTGACCGGGTTCCCACATCCAGACAGACTGAGTTGCGTTAGTTTAACCCTGCCCACGATCAGTCCTGTGCAGGGTTAGACTTAGAACCCTGACAACTGATCAGCCGGGTCAGTTAATCCTCTTTTGGTGTAACCATTGCCTGAACTAAATAAATAAATCAAAATGAAATCAGTCCGTTATCTGAATTAAATTATCTGGTAATGGATATGATCTGAATTAAACCAGCTCTTGGAAGAAGGCCCAGAGGAGAGAATCGGGAGTATTTTCTCTTTCATTCCTCCCAAGATTCTGAGCCCAAAACTGAGCTTAGGTGTTCGACGTAGCATGATTTGATCATGATTTCTGAACACAGTCAAGGATGGGTAAGGCACTCAGTTACCAGTCAGACCCCTTGCTGGCCACGTAAACCTGCAATTTGCCCCATTCTGAAATAATCCACAGCAATCTGCAGGGTACCAATATAGCTTCACCATCATACGTGAAAAGGGAACAGCAGTTCCTTTTACAGGTAGTCCTCGACTTACGACCACAATTGAGACCAGAATTTCTGACACTAAGCAAGGTGGGGGTTGTCGTGCCCAATTAACCTTTTTTCCCACAGTGTTAAGCAAATTGTTGCAGTTCTTAAGTGAGTCACATGGTTGTTAAGTTAATCCAGCTTCTCCCATTGACCTTGCTTGTTGGAAGTTGGCTGGGAAGGTCGCAAGGGATGATCACACAATCCTGGGATGCTGCAACCATTGTAAATATTTTGATCACATGATTATGAGGATCCCACGATAGTCATAAGTGCGAGGGACAGATGTAAGTTGTTTTTTTCAGTGTCTCGGTAATTTTGGACTCACTAACTGAATGGTTGTAAGTCGAGGACTACCTGTTCTTCATTAATGGTGGATTCAGATCCAAATCCTTTGAACCAAAACACAGTACTTGTCCTCAAGGAGCCTGAGGGTGCGTTTCCTGACCTGCCGCCCGCACGTCTCAGATCTTGGTCCCCATCACATGCCCAGAGGACCCCTGATTTGGGAAGATGGCGTCAAGGACCTTCAGCGATGGGGTTGGCAAGGGAGAGGACGGTTCCTGATTCCTCTCCTCCTCCTTTCCCGCAGGCAGATGCATCCATGTGCCCAAGCGGCTGGCAGGCTCCGATGCCCATTTCTCTGCAGGTGCTGGGTGGATGGCAGGAGTGGGGCTGCCCCCCGAAGATCCGGCAGAAGGAGACCTGCAAGGGGGGGGCCAGGGCGAGCTGCTTCCAGAGGAGCCGGTTCCCCCCAGCGCAGGTGATTTGGTTTCGGCCCTTCTGTGCTCGCCTCCCCTTGGGTGGTTCAGCGAATCAACACAGCTGCTACGCAACACATCGCATGGCTCCACTTGCAGCTTTATGGCCGGCTTCTCCATTGGCTCTTCTTGTTGGAAGCCGGCTGTGAAGTGTGCCCGTGGCAGTCGTGTGACCACGGGATGCTGCGAGAGCTGTAGTGCAAGGACTGGTCGTAAAGTTCCCTTCAAACGGTCGCTAAACAGGGCATTTGTTAAGCAAGGAGTCCATGCAAGTCCATTTCCCACAAGCTAAGCTGCAGCCATTTGGAAGAGAGGACGTGACAATTGCCTTGCCTCACGTGACAGCTCAGGTTGTAAGACCATAAAATGGTTTGATGTGAGAGGAAGGAAAGGACAGGAAGAAGGGAACGAAAGAGAGGAAGATAAGAGAGGAGGGAGGGGGGGAGGAAAAATTAAAGAGGGAGGGAGGGAAAATGAAAGGGAAGGAAGGAAGGAGAAATGAAAGAGAAGGTGGGAGGGAGGGGAAAGGAAGGAGGGAAGGAAGATATTTCCGAAGCAGCCGGGAGCTTTGGAAGATCGCATTCTCCATTGCAACTGGCAGCTGCGTCCCCACAATGTGTAGCCCGATTGATGCATCGCATTGTCAGGGTTCAGCCATGCCTGGAGGCATACATTAGCCGACAGTCGCGATCTGCACCCCACACTGAGCCACAAGCACATCAGCTGAGCCACCCCCCTCACTTCCAACTCCTTCCAGGCTTTTGAACCCGCCTGCATTGCTGCTTAGGTGCCTGGCCTCCTCCCGGCACTCCCCAGAGCCAGCGTCCTGGGTGGCAGGCTGGCGGCAACGGACAGGTCGCCCGAGGGGTCAGCGATCTAGGCCGGGCTTGCATCCGGGTCTCTGCACTTCTAGTCCAGCATCTTAACCGCAGGCCGCACTGCCTGTTTGAAGAGGAGTTAGGAATTTAAACAAGGGACAAGTGGGTCAAGGGCCTGCACGTGGCCCTGGTGCTCCTAGCTGCCAACCAGCACAGCAGTCAGGGCACTGCGGCCCATTCAGGCTTGCCTGCCTTCTTCCCTCTGTCACCGTTGCCTTGCCAGGGTAAAAGCACTGTGCCGATGTAGGGCACCGTAGATCCACTGCAAATTGCTGAGTGGCATGGGCATTTCCTTTCTGAAAAGCATAAAGATAGTCCTCACCTTATGACCAATTGCTTACTGACCATTCAAATTACAGTGGAACCCCAAAGGTACTTATGACCCGGTTCTGGAGTGCCAGCCGTGGCATTCATACAATACAACACCAGGCACTTGCCTGTATTTCGGGTGTTTGATAACCACCTTACTGTTACGTTGGTTGCAGTCATGTGACACGATTAGTTATGTTGTTTTGCCGGGAACTGGCCTTTTGGGGCTGGTTTCTAGCAAAAACAGGCTCATAAGAATGCATTGACTCACTTAATGGCCATGTGTTCACTTTATGACAGTGGCCTTTGCTTCACCACTGCTGCAAAAAAGCTTGTAAAATGGGATCAGTCACCTGGGTGCCTCAACGTGCAACTGTCATGACTTACAACAGAAACTCTGGGCTCCGTTATGGTCGTAAGTCGAGGACTAGCTGAAAATGTTTTTTTTCACCGCCTGCGCTAAAGACCATAACAACTCTCCCTACCTCCAGCTTAGTGGACTGAGTTTTCTGGGCACGGCTGTGTGTCTTCCTTTGCAGACCCCTGTGTCTTGCCAATGGACGAAGGCTCCTGCCTTCGGTACGTGGTGCGGTGGTACCATCACGAGGAAACGGAGGAGTGTCGGCCGTTTATCTATGGCGGCTGCGGCGGGAATGCGAACCGGTTTCCCTCTAGGCAGAAGTGCGAGTGGCGGTGCAAAAGAAGCAGAGGTGAGTTGCTTTTCAGCCACTGCATCCCAAGAGAGGCTGCGACGTGCGTGGAACATTCGTACTAATCCCAGTCAAGCAACTGAGTTTAACACTGGCCAAGTTCAGAAGCTCCAAAAATGGAGATCGCATTACAAGTACAGTCCTCAGCATACAGCCGTAATGGAGACTTCCCATTACAGTCGTATATCATGATGGTCGTAAAACCGACCTGATTTTATGATTTCTGCTGTGGCGGTCGTTAAGTGACTGCAATGATCAAAAAGTGAATGTGGCAATCATTAAACAAATGCTACGATGGTTAAGTGAACCCATGGTTCTTTATAGGCACCATCTTGCCAAAATTAAATATGAATGAATGAATGAAAGAAAAAAAATGGGAAGTGCTGTTTCTCGGCAAAACCATTATAAAGCGTGGTCATGTGACTGCAGGACACCACAAATGTGGCTGGTTGTCTTGTCAAGCACCCAAAGTTTGGTTGTGTAGTCACAAGCGGGCCCGACCGTTGGAACTGTAAATTTGGGTCATAAGTTCCCTTTTTCGGAACTTTTTTCAGGGAGGTCGTAACTTTGAACAGGCCGGTTGTAAATCGAGGACTACCCTCAGTTGTTCAAAGACATAGTCATTAACATGAAAAGGTAATTTGCACCTCTAACTGGGGGGGGATCCTGATACTTCTGGTGTGTAATCAGATTGTCTCTGAGTTCATCCCAGTTCTGGTTTCATCTCAGCTAAGTCAGCCTCACGACATCCTGTAGCAATGAGTTACGCAGGCTCCGTCCATCTTCTTCGCCACAATTCTGAATGTAATGCGCGGCTTTCCTAAATAAATTTTATTTCCGTGTTTTCTTTCTTTCCTAGGAAGGTGACCATCTGCAGAGCAAAGCCAACCGTCTCCCAAACTATATAGAGCAAGAAGCTGGAGGTTTGCCCCTTCAATGTTCAGAGACACCACTTGTGCAGATAAATCCATTCGGAAGTGGAGTATGGTCACTGATGGAGGACAGGGCTGTTGTAACATGCTCTCATGTTCAGAGGCTTGTCTTGAAATCCAAAGGAATAAAGTAGATTTAGGACTGACCTTGGATCAGTGGTTCTCAGCCAAAGCAACCTTAAGACCTGTG